>WBNM01027119.1:0-34135 GCA_013399055.1 Ramphastos sulfuratus | reverse complement strand
GCCGAGCCGGGCCGGGTCGGGCCCGGCGGAGCGATGAGCGGGCCGCGGCGGCCCGGCAGCCATGGAGATCCGGTGTGGGGGGCTGCTTTTCAGCTCCCTCTTCGACTCGGGCAATCTAGCACGTGTAGAGCAGGTAGACCCAACCGGGACTGGAGGGGGCCCCGCGGGCCGGGCCTCCGCGCTCCCCGCCGCCGACTACGAGTTTAACGTCTGGACGCGGCCCGACTGTGCCCACACCGAGTATGAGAATGGCAACAGGTAACGGCACGGTGGGGGGCCTGAGAGGCGAGGTGACGGCTGGGAGGATCCCCTGAAGGAGGTAGCCAGGATTCCCGGGGGAAGGGATCTGGCAGGGTGCGGGAGTCGTCCCGGGGGTGGCGGCCTCCGGGGAAGGGGACTGGTGGAGGAGTGGCTGGCAGGGTAGAGAGGACCCGGGAAGGGGTGGCTGGCAAGGTCGAAGAACTGTGGAGAGCGATAGGAGGAGCCAGCAGGGTCTGAGACACCGTGGAAAGTGGGGAGCTTATGATTTCTGAGTCCCTCCGATTAGGAATGTCCAGGGAGGAGAGGGCTTATGGAGTTCGCCTGTCCACCTGGGATCTGACAGACTTCTTGCGGAGTGGGTGTTTATGAGGCCGGATGAGTGGTGAGGTTGGAGGGTCCGAGGACAGACTGGTGGGCACGGCGGCTGACCTGGCGCTGCTGTCCCTCCCCAGGTCCTGGTTTTACTTCAGCGTGCGGGGAGGGGCTCCCGGGAAGCTGATCAAACTGCACATCCTGAACATGAATAAGCAGAGCCGGTTGTACTCTCAGGGCATGTCCCCCTTCGTGCGCACCCTACCCGTGCGGCCCCGCTGGGAGCGCATTCGTGAGCGACCTAGCTTCGAGGTACGGGCTCGGGCCTCAGGGCTTGTTCTGGGGGACCTTTGTTCAGGGTTGGGGGCAGCTCTGGGGACACAGACAGCCCTCGCTCACTGCACCAGGGTGACCTCCAGCCTGCGGTGGCGCGATGGGACGGGGTGGGCAAGACGCTGGTGGAGAGGCTGGGGGAGGTCAGTGACAAAGCCTCTTCCTGGGACTGGGTGCTTGAGCGAGGAGGACCCAGTATCTCTTCTCTGCCAGCCAGCTCTGGCTGAGTGTTGGCTCGCTCTGGGTGATTTCCCAGTTCTGTGATAGGGGAAACCGCAGACCTGCCCCTGAAGTGTACCTGGGGCTTCCTTCTCCATTAGCTAGTTGTCAGAACGATGGTAAATGACTATTTGTGAAAAGCTGCTGTCAAGAGTGTTGATGCCCCTTAGGGGAGCAGGGAATGAGGGCCTCAGGAACAGCCACAGAGGCAGCTTTGCTCTCGCAGCCCTGTTTAAGCTCTTTGGACCTCAAAGTTTGCTGGTTCTGGGGTTTTCTGTCTTTAGCCTGGTAGGAGCTGCCTGAGGAGGGTCACTTGTAGATGCTCAAGGTTGTTCTTACTCCCTGAGGAGACAGTGATCCCTATTTCTGCCCCATGGAACAGGGGCTAGAAAGCATCTCCCCTGATCCAGGAGGGGACAATGCTTGATTTGGTCTGCGCCAGCACCAGGGAGAGACACAATGGAGAGCTGAGCTCTGCAGCTCTCGTGAACTTTGTGAAGTGTGCCCAGATTGAGTAGTTTAACTTCTGACTGCTTGTGGTGGTGCAGAGACCAAAAAGAACCCTCCTGGGTTTTTCAGAGAGCTCTCCACCTCTGTTGTGTGGGCCCAGGGACCAGAAGGAACCCCTGGCTTTGCCAGAGAGCTCTCTGGACACACAGTGAGACTTTGCTGTTCATCCAGGGACATGAGTGCTGCAGGGTACGGGGACCCAAGACTTAGTAGTAAGCAACCTGTTGTTTTAGGGTCTGAGTGAAGTGGTCTGGGATCTCCTGGGAGCATAGCTTTGATTCCTGTGTGATTAGAGAAGGGCTGCAGGCACTGCCCAATGCCTGAGGGAGCCAGAGGAGAATCGGGGGGATGCTGTGGTGGCCATGGCTGCCTGTCCTGTGCTCAGGAGATGGCTCTGTGTGGCCATGGTGGCTGCTTGTGGAACTATGCCTGCGCTCAGCCTCTGCTCTGTGTCTCTCCCAGATGGTGGAGACGCAGTTTGTACTGTCCTTCGTGCACCGCTTCCTGGAGCACCATGGTGCCACTACCTACTTTGCCTTCTGTTACCCATTCTCCTACACGGAGTGCCAGGAGATGCTAGCGCAGCTGGATGGCCGCTTCCAGGAGTGTCGGCACATGTCTCCCAGCAGGTGCGGCCCCCGGTGCCCCTCATTCTCAGCCCTCCCTGCTTGGCTTTGCATTGCTAGTGGAAGTACAGTGTTATCTGCAGTGGGCTGAAAGAGAGGGTTCCCTGTGTCCCCTGCTCCTCCTGCAGTAGCTGTTTGGTGCCCCAGCTCTGCACTATCATCTGCAGCAGCTCCTCCCCAGCATTTGCTTTCAAGGGGTTTCCAGATGGTCCTTTGTTGCTGTAGGCTGAATCTCCCTGGCAATCTCAAGGGCAGGAAGATGCTGAGGAGGGGCTGTTGCTGCAGCCCTCAGTTTAAGGAGAGGGGATTCTCAGAGGCCAGAACCTTGTTTGCTTTCCCCCTCCTGGCTGCATGAAGGCCCAGGCACCTGTCTTCTGCTGCTCCCATTCTCTGCAGCTGCTGTGGCAGAGGGAGATCTTGCTGCTCGAAGTAGCCTCAGTGCCAGGCTCTCTGTGAGTCCTACTGGGAAGCTCCTCTGCTCTCAAGAGCTTATCCACAATCAGAGAAGAACTTAATGCCTGGCTAAGGGGACAGAGGCATTCTTGGGCATCTGCAGATAAGTCTGTCCTGTAGCCCCAGAGATGTTCCTTGCCCCAAGGGTTGGGATCACAGGTACCTTTCCTCAGATGAGGGATGAGCAATGATTTATTGAAGGGGGTTATGACAGAGAGTGATGAGAATTTCCAAACCTAACAGTCAGTCAGCAAGGGTCTTAAGGAGATACTATAATCTGTGGGTCAAACTCATCTACTGTTGTGAGGCCACCAGCCATTGGCATCATGGTAGGGCTCAGATGGTCCTGGCTGAACCCTTTGGTAGTGAAGCCTTGGCCCCACTGGTGCAGCAGAAGCTGCCAAGGCCATTGGCAGGGTGAGTTAGGGACCTTCACACTGCAGAGGTGGTCATGCACTCCTCTGTACATCATTGAACCCTCCAGTTGAAGGCTGGAGGCTGGCCCTGCAGCAGCACCCAACTGGTACCTAGGCTGTGGGTGACCTTGTCCCCAACTTGTTGCCCCTCTTGAATGAGTGGCTGGAGGCCAAGCTCAGGGCTGCAGGTGCAGAGTGTCACCTGCCCACCTGGGAGCCACCTTTGCTCCTTCAAGGCACCTTCAACTACCCAGAATGAGGCTTGGGTGCCTTGTCCATCAGTGCTCAGCCCAGCCGCACACTCAGCCCCCACTAAACTGCTTTATTCCCTGATGGGGAGGCTCTGACCTGTGCATTGTCAGCTGGGGATCCCTCCTCACCCTGCAGCCCCCTTGACTCCGTCTATTACCACCGGGAGCTGCTTTGCCACTCGCTGGACAAGCTGCGAGTTGACCTGCTGACCATCACCTCCTGCCATGGCATGCTGGAGAAGCGGGAACCTCGCCTGGACAAGCTCTTCCCAGACACCAGCACTCCTCGGCCACGGCGCTTCACAGGGAAGAGGGTAAGTGGCTCTGCTGAGGACAGCAGGCACAGCCAGCAAACTGTGTGATGGTCTCTGTACCCTAGCCTTGTATCTCTGACTTGAAAGTTTTCATGTCATAGAATCACAGAATTGTTTTGGTTGGAAGAGGCCTCCAAGATCATCAAGTCCACCCAGCACTGTCAGGTCACCTCTAAACCATGGCACTCAGCCTTGACAACCTGTAAAGAGGGAGAAAGTCTCTTCTCAGCTTTCTTATCTCTGGGCTGAACACCTCCAGTTCCCTCAGCCACTCTTTAGAAGACTCATGCTCTAGAGCCTTCACCAGCTGCTTTGCCCTTCTTCAGACCTTGCTAGCACCTCCATGTCCTTTTCGGAGTGAGAAGCCCAAAACTGGTGTAGGCTCACCAGTGCCCAGTACATGGGGAACAATCCCTGCCCTGGTCCTGCTGACCATGCTATTGCTGATTCCAACCAGGATGGTGCTGGCCGCCTTGGCCACCTGGGCACACACCGACTCATTTGCAACTTGCTGTTGACTAACAGTCCCAGGTCCTTTTCCACTGGGCACTCTTCAGCTACTACCTTGGAAGGCTGGAGCATTGGACTGAATGGAGATTGTGCTGTGGGCACCAACAGCAGGAGTGCATCCAGTCACCACCATGAAATCCCTTCTGGCAGCACCATACATCCGTTTCTCAGGGGACAAATTAGTGTCTTGTTACCTCTGCAGCTGCACAGAGCTGCGATGAGTGGCTGAGGGGCTACATCTTCTGCTGGAAGTTCCCATCAGTAGAAGAGCTCTCCAGGAGGTGCTTCACGTTGCAGTCAGGCTCATTCTGTGCTCTGTGGGATCACTCTGGCCTCTTTCTCTGGCTCTGTTACTCTGGTTTCTCCTGGCAGCAGCTGCAGAGCTCCTGTCCCTTTGGTCTCATGCAGGGATAACCAGCTTTGGTCCAAGCAGGACATGGGAGAGGAACCAGGCAAAGAAAACACTGGAAATGTTGTATTCCCAGACATGGTACCTGGATATCTGCTCCCTGTAGAGACCTTGGCTACTTGCTGGGTGCAAGGTTCCTGGCTGCAGAGCAGGAGGGAGCCCCAGGGAGTATCTGACCTCTCAGCGAAGTCATCAGCCCATCTCAGGGCCAGGCAGAGCTGTCCCATTTTCCCTGTCTCTTTGTCCCAAGGTATTCTTCCTGAGCAGCAGAGTGCACCCAGGAGAAACACCCTCCAGCTTCGTCTTCAATGGATTCCTGGACTTCATCCTCCGGGAGGAGGACCCCCGTGCCCAGATGCTGCGGCGGATGTTCGTCTTCAAGCTCATTCCTATGCTGAACCCTGACGGGGTAGTGCGAGGCCACTATCGGTGAGAGAGCACTGGGTCCAGTGGGGTCTAGGCTGGGCTGGTCTCTCCTGGTTTGGAGCCTGACCTGTGTTTCATGGTGGCTGGGAAGAACCATCTTGAGATCCTGGGTCTGGAGAATGAATTGAGGCTGGTGGATGCAGCATCCTCTCCCTTGTACCTCCTGATCTGTGGCAGGACCTGGGGCTGTGGTTCCCTGTGTAGGTCATCTCCTGGATCAGGGCTTTCTAGCTTGGATGAATAATGCTGCCCTGTGCCTTTGAGGTGCTCAAATACTGACCTGTCCTCTCCTTGCTGTCCCTGGGGTGTAAGAGAGAGACCATAGAATCATTGAATCATAGAATGGATTGGATTGAAAGGGGTCTTTAAAGACCACTTAATCCAATTCTCCTGCAGTCAACATGGACATCTTTAACTAGATCAGGTTGTTCAGACCTCTGTCCAACTTGACCTGGAATGATCCCAGAAATGGGGCATCTATATCCTCTCTGGGCAGCCTGGGCCATCACCCTCAGTGTAAACAATTTTTTTCTTCTCTCTAGTCTGAATCTCCCCTCTTTAGTCTAAAACCATCACCCCTTGTCCTGTCACAGTAGGCCTTGCTAAAAAATCCATCCTCAGCTTTCTTATCAGCCCTCTTTGAGTACCAAAAGGCCACAGGTCTCTTCTCCAGGCTGGACAACTTTAACTCTTTCCGTCTGTCCTCATAGCAGAGAGGTTCCAGCCCTCGGATTATGTTTGTGGCCTTCTCTGGGTCTGCTCCAACCAATCACTTGTGCTCTATCTCACTAAAGGCAGGAGAAAGTTTCTGAGTTGTGTTGGGGAAGAGTCTTTGCTTACCAGAAGATGTTTTGGCTACTTATGTCTAGGAGGGCACTCAAAGCTGTGGCTGTTACAAGGAGAGGTCAAGTCCTTCCAGAATGGCCAGTGCTCTCTGAAGGACTCACATCTCTTCCACTCTCTCTGCAGAACTGACTCCCGTGGGGTAAACCTGAACCGCCAGTACCTGAACCCCGATGCTGAGCTGCACCCTGCAGTGTTCGGGGCCAAAGCTCTTATCCTCTACCACCATGTCCACAGTCGCGTCCTGCCGGGCTCTCCTGACTGGAGGACCTTTGTCTCCCCACTCAGCAACAGCTCACTAAGAACAAAATCTTCCAACCATTCCATCCACAGCAGTGGCCCATTCCCAGAGGCTGCACTCTCGGAGCTGGAGAAAGCAAATAACCTCCGGAACTTGCCCAGCTCCTGGCGTGCCAGCAGCTACTTCAGCCCTTCTCAGGAAGCCCATCTCTCGGGAGCACTGGGCAACATGGGCCAGGCTGGCTGGATCCTCCCATCAAGCCACAATGCAGAGCACTGTGAGGAGGAGGCTAGAAGGCCTCTGCCAGCACCTCTTCCTGAAACCATCCTGCCCCAGGACAGTGGTCTGGCCTACTATGTGGATCTGCATGGGCATGCCTCCAAGCGCGGCTGCTTCATGTATGGCAACAGCTTCAGCAACGAAAACGACCAGGTGAGAGGGAGTAGGAAGTGACGTGAATCCCAGCACAATGAAGAGACCTCCGGGGGTCATCCAGTCTAAGCAGGTTCGTTCAGAGCAGGTTGCCCGGACTCGTGTCCAGGTGGGTTTGGAAATCTCTCCAGAGGAGGCTCTACAACCTCTCTGGGCAGCCAGATACAGTGCTTCAGCACCTTCACAGGAAAAAAATTTCCCTTTCAGATGTAACCTCTTGGGTTCCAGTTTGTGCCTGTTGCCCATTTTCCTGTTGCTGAGCAGCACTGAAAAGAGTTTGGCCTCATTCTCTTGCCCCCTGCCCTTTAGGTATCAGTCAGCATTGAGAACAACACCTCTTAGCCTGTTCTTTTCCAGGCTAAACGGTCCCAGGTCTCTCAACCTTTCCTCACCATAGAGATGCTCCAGTCCCTTCAGCATCTTCAGAGCCTCCACTAGACTCTATCCAGTTAACTCCTTGTCAGCCAACACCCCGGAATGTCCCAGAGCTTGGCACTGGTGATGCTGGAGCAAGTCAAAGAGCCCTCGGCTCCTCACAGTATCACCTATAATTCTCTCTGTGCGTTGCAGGTGGAGAACATGCTGTTCCCCAAACTCATCTCCTTGAACTCCCCTCACTTCGACTTCATGGGCTGCAACTTCTCAGAGAAGAACATGTATGCACGGGACAAGCGGGACGGGCAGTCCAAGGAGGGCAGCGGGCGAGTGGCTATCTACAAAGCCCTGGGCATCATCCACAGGTGGGCAAGGGTCAGTTGCTCACAGTGTGGCTGTGCCAGTGTGTCTGGCCCAGCTCTCCACCATCTTGCTGGGTGCAGGGTGTTAAGGAAACCATTATGTGGGGGCAGCAGTGTCCTGTGTGGCTCTCAGGGGAGTTGGGGCTGGCTGGGAATGGTGCTGTAGGCAGAGGCCAGAAGCTGGCCTTGCTAGGTGCTGCCACCTTCCTGAGCCACAGGCCTGACTCCTTTCTCTCTAGTACCTCCTGTTCACATCCATCCTGCAGCTGCTCCAGCTTCCTGTCCTCACTGTGGTAGAGCTGCTTGTGCAAGGTTTTCCAGGAGGAATTCTTCTCTTTACAGAACATGTTTTCCTCTTTCACAGCTGTTTATTTCTGTTTTGAGCTGTGGTTAAAACCTTTTTAGCTGTAACGGGCTTGGATTCCCCAGACTGCCCACGTGTTGCTCTGCAACATTCCAGCCTCAGCCATCTGTGATTCTGTGAGATAGAATCATGGAATTGTTTTGGTTGGAAGAGACCTTTAAGATCATTGAGTCCAGTTATTAAGGCAGTACTACCAGGTCACCACAAAACCATGTCCCTCAGCACCACATCTGCATGGCTGGAAGCAACCAGTCTCGCTCTTCAGTACCGCCACAGCCACTCCTTTGGCATCTCATTTGAAGCCCAGTTCTTTGGATAGGAAGGGACCTCTCAAGCTCATCTGGTCCAACCCCCAGCAGTAAGCAGGGA
Organism: Ramphastos sulfuratus; assembly: GCA_013399055.1. NCBI lineage: Eukaryota > Metazoa > Chordata > Aves > Piciformes > Ramphastidae > Ramphastos > Ramphastos sulfuratus. The sequence goes on along the minus strand of WBNM01027119.1, from coordinate 26,109 downwards.
CATCAACTACAGCAGGTTGCTTAGAGCCCTATCCAACCTGTCCTAGAAAGTTTCCGGAGATGGGGCATCTACCACCTCCCTGGGCAATCCATGCCAGTCTCACCACTCTCAACATAAAAAAATTCTTCCTTCCTCTAGTCTGAATCTCCCCTCATTTAGTTTAAAACCAGCACCCTTTGTCCTGTCACAACAGGCCCTGCTAAAAAGTCTGTCCCTGTCTTTCTTCTGGACCTCTTTAAGTACTAAAAGGCACAAGAAGATCTCGTTGGAGCCTTCTCCAGGCTGAAAAATCCCAACTGTCTCAGATCGTCCTCACAGCAGAGAGGTTCCAGCCCTCACATCATTGCTGTGGCCTCCTTGACCTGCTCCAGCAGGCCCATGTCTGTCCTGTACTGAGGACCCCAGAGCTGGACCCAGCACTGCAGGTGGGGTCTCAGCAGAGCAGAGGGGCAGAATCCTCTTCCTCTATCTGCTGGCCACACTGTTTTGGATGCAGCCCAGGAGACAGTTGGCTTCTGTGCTGTGAGCACACATTGCCAGCTTCAGTCCAGCTTCTCACCGACCAGCACCCCCAAGTCCTTGTCCACAGGGCTGCTCTCCATCCTTCCATCTTCCGGCGTGGATTGATATTGGGATTGCCCTGACGCAGGTGCAGGACCTTGCATTTGGCCTTGTTGAGCCTCAGCAGTCCTGTGCCTGTGTCCTTTGCACACTGCTGGTTTCCACTCTTTTTTTTTTGGTTGTTGTTTTTGGAGTTTTTTGGTTGCCTTTTTTATTCTTTTCTCAGCAGATGACAATGTGCAGTGCATGTGACACAAGTCACAGCAGAGCTGCAGTTCAATGGCAGGAAACATGCCTTCCCCCCACACTCCCCAGAGCCTCCCCTGCTGGGGCTGGGGGACACACATGGTTGGGGTGACCCCAGCTTTGTCTTCCAAGGGGCATCTGATCCGTGAGGTAATGTGGGGCTTCTGTGTGCTTCACAGCTACACGCTGGAGTGCAACTACAACACAGGGCGCTCAGTGAACAGCATCCCTGTGGCCTGCCATGACAACGGGCGAGCCAGTCCCCCACCCCCACCCACCTTCCCCTCCAAATACACCGTGGAGCTTTTCGAGCAGGTAAGGGGTCCCCAGCAGCAGTGTGGGGGTGGGTCTGTGCAGCCCTTTCTGGGAAGAGACTTTAATGTTCTCTTCTGCATCCACATGTTCCTGTGGGAGCCCATGGAGTGGGTTTGGAGAGGTGTGTGAGATGCAGGTTGCTCTTGGTGACAGTGCTGTAACCTGGCTGTACATCCCAGCCCATACTGGACTGTGAGTCACTCCACCACTAACCCCATCCCCAAAGTGCTTTGCCCACTGGCTGAGCTGGAGGCTTCTGCCCTTGGCCTTGGAGGCAGCCCAAGAGAATCCCTGGTCTCTCTCCACTGAGCTTGGGGCTTATCTGCTCCACCGTTGGCCCCTATGTCCCTGAGTGCCCAGCCCTGCATGTGCTGTACACTCAAAGACATCCCATGGGATCAGTCCTTCTGCCAGGGAGCTCGCTGAAGCCTGCGCTGGAGATGAAATGAACTCTGGGGAGCACCTGTCTGTTTCTGTGCCTCAAGCTTCTGCGAGCTGCTGCTCTGCCTTAAGGCCCCTCTCAGAGGTCGCTGTTTGCCCCGGCAGGTTGGGCGAGCCCTAGCTGTGGCGGCCCTGGACATGGCCGAGTGCAACCCCTGGCCCCGCATCGTCCTCTCGGAGCACAACTGCCTCAGCAATCTGCGCGCCTGGATGCTGCGTCACGTGCGCAGCATGAAGGGCGCAGGAGGGGGACCGCGGCGCAGAGGAGGTGCCAGGACCCCCCCCCGGAGCTCCACGTAAGGGCCTGCCGGGTTGAGCGCTCAAGAGCTGCAGGATAACGCCAGTTAGAGATGATAAATGAACTCCCAAGTGAGTTACCCTGCAGCTAACGATGCCGAGGGTTGTTTGCTTGCTCTTTCACCCGGCTGGGGCCCTGCAGGGTTTGCTTTGTGTGCTGCAGGTGTGGCTGTCTCCCAGCCCTGTGGCATCGGGATGCACCTTTGTGGGGTGAGGCTGTTGGGGGTTCACCTGCGAAGAACCATGGAAAGATTTAGGTAGGAAAGGACCTTTTAAAGATTACCTAGTGCAACACCTCTGCAGTGAGTAGGTGCATCTTCAGCTAGATCAGGTTGCTCAGAACCCTGTTCAGTCTGACCTGGAATGTTTCCAGATACCATCTACCATCTCTCTAGTCAACCTGTGCCAGTGGCTCACCACCCTCAGCATAAATAATTTCTTCCTTATATTTAATTTAAAAAGATGATCTGTCTGCAGACGTAGCTAGCCTCTCTTCTGCTTCGCCTCTCTCCCCAGCCTAATCTAATGCTAGATAGGAATGAGTTTGGGACTAGAGGTGAGGACTAGGAGCTCTGAAGCCACACTGCTGCTCTGAGGCTGCTGGGACAGTGATATGCAGCACTGTGGACTGGGGTTTGCTACTACTGGTGACAGCCCCATGTCACAGACTCATAGAATCTTTTAGGTTGGAAGAGACCTTTAAGATAATCAAGTCCAATCATTAACCCAGCACTGCCAAGTCACCACTAAACCATGTCCCTCAGCACCACACCTACACAGCTTTTAAACTCCTCCAGGGATGGAAACTCCACCACTGCCCTGGGCAGTCTGTTTCAGTACTTGACAACCCTTTTGGGGGTTGTCCAACCTAAACCTCCCCTGGCACAACCTGAAGCTTGTTTCCTTTTGTCCTATTGCTTGTTCTATGGGAGGAGAGACAGCCCCCCACAATGTCTGTGCTCTGTTAATGGGGACAAGTCTGGGTCTCTGGCTAGCTGTGGGGAGCACAGAAAGGACCTCTCCCCACAGAGCTGGGCTGAACCTCCCATTTCTTGCCCCTTCCAGTGGGATCCCCATCTCTGCCTCTGATAACGCCCTGTCCCACGCCAGAAGCTTCAGCAATGGCACCAGCGGGAGTGGCAGCAGCCAGCAGGACTCGCCACAGCTTAAGGCCTCTCCTAGCTTCACCTTTGGCTGCAGCAGCCCCTCTGCTCAGGTCGCCGCAGACCAGAGTGCTCAGCATGGCAGCACCCAAGCCCCATCTGTGGGCAGAGGTAAGCTAGGCCAGGGGCTGCTCGTGTGCCTGATCCAGCATCTGTCGAGCTGCTGTGCCAGGCCACAGCCCTGAGGAGAGCTCCTTGCCAGCATAATGTGTGCTTTGACGTTATAAACCCGGGTTTGTGTGCAAGAAGTGTATGTGAGCTGCTACTGTGTTCCCTCCAAAGGGTGCTCTGAGCTGCTACCATGTTCCCTCCAAAGGGTGCTGGATGCCCTCCGTGCTCAGCCTCATGCTCTGTCCTTGCCTGGGGAAGAACAAACATCGATTTGTGGCTTCTGCCACCCAGCCTCTGCCAGGAACCGAGAGGCTCAGGACAGAGGCTTGGGGCAGTGACCAAGAGGCTTCTGAATAAGCCAGCAAGGAAAACTCCCACTCCATTTCCTTTGGCCTCAGCCACTCCCAAAGCATTCCCAAGGCTTGTGGGATACACCAAAGTGCCTTTTCCCTTTCCAGGCACCTGCTGAACAGCACTTGATCGATCAAAGGCCATGGCTCTGGAAAAGCTTTAATTAGTCATTGAGGGTCTTGGAACAGGCAGTGAGTGCTGGCCAGGGAGTACCAAGCTGCCAAAGGGCAAGGGCTCAGTGCTGCTGCAGAGCTGGCCCCCTGGGGGTTTGTGCTGCTGATGGTTGGGAAACCCCAGTGCTGCATTCTACTTTGGGCTGGTCCCACAAGTCCCCAGATAAGGAAACTGGGCTGGACTGAGAGCACCAGTCTGCTGTGGGGCTCTGGGCCCGAGTGAGCACTGTGCTCTGAGGTATCCAAATGCCCAGTGATGGGAGGTGTGTGGGTGAGGGCATCGGGGCTGCTGGTGTGACTCTGGGTGCAAGTCTGAAGCTGTCGTGGTGTTGTGGTACTGCTCTACAGAGACGTCTCAGTGTTCTTGACTGTCAGCTGGTTTCTTGTGCTCTGCCTGTTTCTCGCCTTGCTTAGTCCTCTGTGTTTGCTCTCCAGCACTGTGTAGTTAACTGTTTCTCCTCTGCCATAAGATTGTGGTGGGGAAGAAATAAAATGTTTCTGTTCTTATGGCCACCTCGTTAACGCCTGTTCCTTCTGCCGTGCATGCGTGGCCTGCCCTAAGCCACTGGGACAAACCTGTGGCCTCAGCCCTGGCCACCAAGGGTTCAATGACAGTTTGGCACACGAGCAGAAACAGACTGTGCGGGGCTGGAGGGGAAGAGCTTGTCTCAATATGACAGATCAACATTCTGCTGCCCTACCTCATGCTCTTTGCTTGCTGCCTGCTGAGTGCTGTCCACTGCCTCTGGAGCCAAGTGTCTGGTGGGACATGCCTAGCTCCTGTCACTGGAATATGGCTCTTCCTTCCCTGCCCTCGCATCACCTGCCAGATTGGCCACCTGCATGCCCAATCTTGCTGCCAGCAGCATCAGTGTTTTCTAAGTGTGAGACCCTAGCAGCACTGGCACTGCTGTGTCCATGCAGGGAAACACAGCCCAGGAATGCTTTGACCATTCAGCTTTGCTTACAAGCCCCACAACACTGCCCTTCTGCCTACTGTCCTGGCATGGTTCTGGGTTGCTGGCATGGACTCTTCCTTCCCCAGATAGCTGGGAAGGAACCAGCAATGTTCAGCTCCTGCCGTCAGCCCTTGCATGGTGAGGCAGTGGTGAGAGGGCACAGGATGAAGATGGTGTTTCCCAGTCATGCCCCATCCCTCCCCTTCCTGCTTGTTCCCACTGGCCACACCCTGAGGGCCAGGGAAGCTGCTCTCTTGCTGCTGTTACCCTGCAGGACAGCTGTCCCTGGCCGATGGCCTGGTCACACACAGGATGTCCTCCAGCTGGGGCCCTGACACGTGTCAAGAGATGCATTCCTGTCCCAGGTGCTTCCTCAGAGCTTCACACCCGTTCCTGGTGGACTCCAGCTACAGCCCTCTGGCACAGACTGTGCCCAGGCAGTCTGATGGAGCCAGTGGCACTGCTGGGCCAGGTCTTCTCTCCAGCTTCCATGTCTGAGGAGCGGCAGTGCCTGAAGGGACCAGGGAAGGGAAAGGCAGGTCTCTGAGCACAGGATCCTCTGGTGACCCTCCCAGCTGCTGATGGCCTTTGCTGGCTGGAGTTTGTCACCAAGTCATGCTGTTCCAGTTGTGCAGTGTTTCAGGTTAATGCTTGTGCCTCAGTGGTACCAGCTGCTGTTGCCTGTAAAGCCCCAGAGAAGTGCTTCTGCACACCACAAAGCTGCCCCAGCACAGGCATTGCTGGCATCTGGCTCCTGTCTGCTCTCATTTGCAGGGTCTCATTTGCTGAGGATTCCATGGCCTACTCGAGTATTCCCATGTTGTCCATTCCCAAGAGACACTGTCATGATACCACCCCGGGGCAGCCTCCCCCTCAGCCATACCCAGGACATCCTCACACACTGGATATGGGTGTCCCTGTGTCTGCTCTCTTGTGCCACAGCCTAGCCACAGCACATCTTGATGAGGGCACTGACTCCAGCACTTCCCATCACTGCAGCACTTGGCCTGTCTGTGGCAGTTAGTGCCACCATAACTCTGTGCACCCAGGACAGGCAGCCAGTGCACCTGTCATGGCTCACCAACCCTGGCACATCTCTGGCACAGTCTGAGCTCAATCTCATTTGTCACACAGGGACTCTGCCAGCAGGCACCTGGGCAGTACCCAGCACTGGAAGCAGCCACCGACCGCAGGAGGCCCAGTGTGGCACAGGAGAGATGGCAGCTGCCCACAGTGCAGCACCACTGCAGGTACCACTGATGGGGTCTTGGGGTCTGGCAGTCTTGTGTCTCCATTCCAGGGCTTCCTGAGTCTTGGGTGAGGGCTATGTCATAGCTCTGCCAGCCAGGCCTGGGGGATGTGGAGCTGAGGAATGTCAGGGGACACACAGTACCCCAGCTGTGGTGGGAAGTACCAGGAAGTATCAGTCCCCAGATCCACCCAAGTGTGGGGCTCAGAGACCCTCTGTCTGTAGAGTGGAGACCCACAACTTCTGGAGCTCAAAGACTCATCTGTGTGTCTGAGAACCCCACATAGGGGTCTTGCTCTGCTGGACCCACAGCAGCTGTAGGGAGCTCCTACAACGCCAAGGTCAAACACTCCTGACAGGCACTGACCCTCATCTCCCCTCTCTGCAGGTACTCCCAAGGAAGCTGGATGCCAGGAGAGCCTCTGAACAGCCCAGGTAGGTGCTGGCATTGGCCATGGTAAGGGTTTCACCCTTCAGGCAGCCTTGAGACCATGCCCACACCTGGGGAGTTACGGCTCCACACAAAGCCCTCGCTGTGGGGGTGTCCGTGCAGAGGGATCCCTCTACTGTTGGCAGCCTCCTCAGGAGCATCATGTGGGTTCTCCACAGCCTTGGGGGGCATCCCATGCGCCCCAGCAGAATCCCTGTGCGGAGGAAGGGGGCAAGCACCTTCGACAGCACCGCAGCCCTTTTCCAGGCTGGAGAGCAGAGCCAGGGTGAGCACCAAACCTTGCAGCCACCAACAGGTAGGGCACAGCACAGCCCTGGCATTGGGGCTGCCATACTAGCCACTCTAGCAGGACCTGGCAGGACTGCTGACACCAGTCTCTGTTCCCACAGGGATGTGCCAGGAGCCCCCCAGAGGGGTACAGAGCGCCAAGGGACTGTTCCTGTGCCAGGGCAAGGGGCTGCACCCCCAGGTATGGCCGTGGTGTTGGGGGGGCTGCAGATGGACTGCAGCTCTGCTCTACCATCTGCTTTAGCAGGGCCTGTGGCATTGGGGAGAGGGGGCTCCAGCTCCTCTATCTTGGTCCCTATGTCTGCAGCCCCTCTCCACCTTGTTGTCCTCTACTGCAGCACCCACCAGGCCAAGCCCCAGGCCCTGCTTCGCTCAGCTCCTACCGGCAGCTCCTCTCCTTCTGCACTGAGGCCTGACTACAGTCACTGGCACTCAGCAGGTGGCACCATGGGCTACACCAGTGCATGGGGCAGGGCCAAGGCCCCGCAAGCCAAAGCAGCTGCAGTGCAAAGCAGACTCCTGGCACTGCCCAGTGCTGTCCCGACACCCAGATAACAGCCATTGCCACCCGTGGTGCTGGCTCACATGGCCGACCATGGCTGGCCCCAGCAACAGCATCCCAGGACTGACAGATTCTGCACTGGTCTTGCTCCTCCCCGTGGCACCAGCGGAGGGACTCAGTGGTGGGTATCGGAGATTTTTACATCACGTGGTTTTATCTGGTATTGTGTTTCTGTTAAAGTTGATTTGGAACAAGCTCAGCATCCTGCCTCACTGCAGCACTACGCTGACACTGCAGGGCTCCATGCTGTGCTTGGATGGTCCCTGCTCCTCCACGGCCACTGTGTCATGGTGTGGTGCAGCCCAGCCCTGTTGAGGGGAGAGGGGAGAGGGGTGAGTGGTGGTGCTGGCGCAGTGCCAGGGTGGGTGCTGGTTGTGGATGCTGGTGCCTCACCGCATGTCACCTCACTCCTGCTTCTTGGGGTTGTTGACGGCCACGTAGTGGTAGAGGACAACAAGGAGGAAGAGCGACACGCCCAGCATGTTGGCGAAGATGGCGAGCTGCACGTCTGTGATCATCCTGCCGGGGGATGTGCTCACAGCCCACCACTACCACCGACCCCAAGCCTGGCTGGGATCTGCACATTGGAGTGGGACATGTCTCTCGGGGCCAGTCCCGAGCCCCTTTCCCAGCTGGGGCTGTACTTCCCCGGCAACTCCCACCCAGGTCAGGACCCCAAAACGGTCAGGACTGGCACCCACATCCCGGTTCCGGACAGGGTACCCCTGCCCCAGCGCGGGAACCCCCCGAGTTCCTTCCCACTCTGCACTGCCAAGCCAAGAACCTCCCGGCACCACCCGTGTCCCGCTACCCTTCGCCTAGGGCAGGACCTGGTCGTCCTTCGGCGCCCCAAAAGCACTGTCACCCCTGATCCAGAATGGGACTCAAGGGACCCCCGCTCTACCATCCAACCCCGAGAGAAGACTCTCCCGAGCCCCTTCCACCCAGGGCTCCCTGGTCACGACTCCCTGCTACCCGCCCCCCACGGGCTGCGGCCCCAGTACCCCCAACCGGGACCCCACCGAGGGGCCAGACCCCTCAGTAGCCTCCACCTGGGGCAGGGCCTCCCGCCGAGTGCCCCCCGCCCCGCGCAGACCCCGGAACAAGCCCCATTTCCCCGGGCCTCACGCGCTGCCAGTCCCGCCGCTGCCGACACGTCTCCTTGCGCCGCGCGCCACTTCCGGGGCGGGGCCTCGGGAGCACCTCGGCCGCTCACGTCCCGCGCAGGATCCGTCACGGCGTGCTGCTGGTCACGTCGTGACATCACGGCTGCCGAGCCTCGCTCAGAGTTCTCATCACTCAGGCTCCCTGACGCCCCGGTCCTGGGGCTGCGGTGACGTCGCAGCTGCTGGCCAAAGACCCGCAGTGCCGTCACGGCCTGCCACCCGCCCCACGGTGACGTCACGGTCCGGCTCACCCCGGGGCAGGGGCCGGGGCCGGGGCAGACGCTGAGGACCATTCTCATCGCCCCCTGGGGTGCCCTGCTCGACCTAGTCTCTGTCCTCAGGGTGGGAAGAGCTGGAGCCGCCGCAGCCCCCCGCGCCCCACCCCTCGTCGTCTTACCCCCGGCCCCTTCGGCCGCCGCCACCTCCATACAAGGCCTGGCGCGGGACTCCGGGCGGGGCTGTGGCGAGCCAGGGGTGGGGTCTCAGCGTGGCCGCGGCTAATTATAGCTGCTGGGACTGAGCCAACAGGAGCTGTGCTGGGATGTGCTGAAGTGTACTGGCGAATGTAGAGATGCACTGGGAGGTACCAAATGCTGCCAGTCTGTACTGGGGGCCACAGCCTGGGCTGGGTGCCAGGAGCGAGTCCACTCTGAGGGTCCTGTACCTCCGCTCCACCCTGGAGTCCCCATGCCCAGCACCTCCAAGCCATGCTGGGAGCAGGGCTGGGGTGTCTTAGAGAATGAGGCCTCAGCTCCCATGTTTCCTTCCTAGCCTTGGCTGGGGTCCCCTACGTCCCTATCCCACCATCCCCCACTCCTTTCAGCAGCCCAGCTGCCGGCAGCTGTTTGTGCTTATCCTGCCCACGATGAGCCCCAGAGAGCAGTGGGTTCCCGCGCTGCTCTGCCAGGCCATGACGACACCCTGGGGCTGGGGCCAAGGCATGATGTCACCAGGAGACTACTACATCATTTGTGAGCTGGGGAAAGCCGTGGTGTCACTGCAGGCCCAGGGCCGTGGCGTGACAGCTGCTGTGTCACCACCTGTTTCTGGTGACTGTGTGAAGAGCAGGATGTGTGACACTGCAAGGAGCTGGCTGGTGTGTGATGGTGCAGCCCTACAAGGTGCAAGGTGTTGTGTGATGGTGTGCAAAGAGCAGGGCATTGTGTGTCACTGTGCGAGGTGTGTTTCTGTCCTGCAGTCCCAGGTTGGGTCTTGGCTCCAAACGGGAACAGAGTTGTGTGATACTGCGTGAAGTGTGGGATGTTATATGATGGTGTAGCTGTGAAGGAGGAGGGTGTTGTGTGTCACTGTGTGAGGTGTAGGATTTTGTGTGATGCTGTGTCTGTGCGGTGTGGAACAGTGTGACTGCGGTGGTAGCACCATCAGTGCTGGCTGCCTCAACCCTGGCCCCCTGCCCGGCCTCTCTGGCTTCTCCCGTCCCTCCTGCCCGGCCTCGCCGCGGCCGGGCCTAACGAGAAGCAGATGTGCAGGCAGCTGCGGTGGCGGGGGCCGGCGGGGGCTGCGGTGCCCAGCAGAGGTCGGGATGCGCCGGGGGCTGCGACGAGGAGGAAACGTGGGGGCCCTGGGACCCCGGTATCGTGGTTGTCGTCGGTGGGCAGCACTGGGGCGGCTCTGGAGGCGAGGGGCTGGCCGAGGCGCGGCCAAGGGGAGGGCAGAACCACCGTGCCGAGCTGAGTTGAGCCGAGCCGTGCTCGGCGGCACAGAGCCAGGAGGGACGGACGGAGCCGCGACGGGACGCGCCATGCGCTCCTGAGCTGGGCCGTGACCGCCGAGCCACGCCGTGCCACGCTGAGCTGTGTCGCGCTGTGCCAAGCCGAGCCGCGCCACGCTGCGCCGAGCTGTCCGCTCAGCATGGCCCCCTGGCTCTGGCCGTGCCTCCTGGCCGCCCAGGCCCTGGCCGTCAACTTTCCCTCCAGGTACAGCCTCTACACCAGGGGGGCCACCTCGCTTGGTGTCGGTCAGGCCACAGCCCCGCAGGGCCCCGCCGCGGCCCACAGTGGTGCCCGAGTCGCCAGCCAGCACAGGTAGGAGCTGTGACCGCCGGGACATGCCGGGAGGGGACACAGGCAGCAGGGAAGCGCTGCCACCTCCCGCTTTCGCGGGGAGTAGGGGTCAGCCGTCCACTCTGGTGCCCCTGGCACTGGCCAGGTACCAACACGTGCAACATCCAGCTTGGAGTGTGCGGCAAGGGGCAGCGGGTCCTATCTCTCTTGGGTGCTGCCATGCCGAATGCTGGGGGCTCCCCCCACCTCCTGGAAGCTGCCCCTGCCCCTCCCTCACCCGCTGTCCCTGACACAGGCAGCTGGTGGGCGTGGGCGGGGGGTGCACGTGGAAGAGGGGGGGGTCTGCCAGGAGCTGAGGGCATGTGCAGGAGTTGGACCTGGGGGCCCACAGATGCAGATGTGACACCCAGGTGTGGGGGTGCCCCGTGAACTCCAGTGCTGGGGTGCCAGAGATCCTGTGTCTGGTTCTGCCTCGGCATCCACACATTCATGCTGTCTGGGACAGGGCAAGGGGCCCAGACCCACCCTTTCCTCATCGCTGCCTATGCCGTGCAGGGGGCTGACAACAGGTTCTGTGGAGCTGCCTGGAAAAGGGCACCCCCAGCCCAGCCCCACAGTGGGGTGTGGACGCGACGGAGAGTTTACCTGCTAACGGGGTTCCCTCACAAGTTGGGGCGCACAGTGGCCCCTCCCAGCGCTCAAAGGGACAGGGGGCTGTCCCCATGCCCTGCCCTTTCAGGAGGGTTCCTGTCTCATTCCATGTCCCACATCCCCGTTTCCATCCCATCTCTGGAATTGGGGCATCCTCAGTCCCGAGTGCTGGGATCCTAGGGCAGCCCGGGGGGTCCCAGAGTCTCGCGAGTGTGGGGCTGATGGGGTACAATGAGGCCGGGAAGGGGAAGGAATGGAAAGGGGGAGGCGAGGGGGGGCCGTTGGTCGGCTCAGGAATTCCCGGCGGCCCCCGGGGAGGAGCTGGAATCCAGCCGGGGCTGAGGGGAACCAGCCGGGCTGACGGGAACCGGCCGCGGCTCTGAGCCTCACCGCAGCCCAGCAACCGCCAGGGGAGCCGGGGCAGGTCCCAGGGGGGCTGCTCGGGAGCTGCTTGCCCCGGGGCTGCTCGGAGGCTGGATACGGGGCTGAGCTGCAGGCTCGGACCATATAAGGCTCTGCCGGGGTCCCTGCAGCATGCGGGGCTGGGCTGGGGTCCCTGCAGCCTGTGGAGCGGGGCGGGGAGGAAAGGGCTCTGGCGTGGGGCAGGATCCGGCCCATTAAACCGCAGCTCTGAGCCGTGACGGCTGCTACTGGTGGGGCCGGCTGGGCGAGTGTGGGGGCAGGTAGGGGGGCTGGTGTGTGCCGGGGGATGCCTGGGGCAGGGGATGCTGGGTGAATACCGGGACAATGCCTGTGTCCCAGGGGATGCCAGGTGTGAAGGACGCAGATGCTAGGTGTAAACCAAGAGGATGCCCAGTGTGTGCTGAGGGATGCCTGTTGTGTATCAAGATGATGCTCACTGTGTGTCAGGGGATGTCCACTCTGCTGGAATGATGCTGAGTGTGCTCATGGGATGCCTGATGTGTACCAGGGGATGCCTGGGAGGGTGATGGTGCCTGGTGTGTGTTGAGGAATGTTCAGTGTCTGCCAGGGTATTGATGAGTGCATACTAGGGGGCGCCTGGGAGGGAGATGATGCTGGATATGTGCCAGGATGATGCCCAGTCCAAGACAGGGAATGGCCACTGCGTGCCAGCTGGGCATCCTGACCCTTTTCTGCAGGAACTGGTGTGCCTATGTGGTGACACGCAGTGTGAGTTGCGTGGTGGAGGATGGCGTGGAGAGCTTTGTCAAACCAGATTACCAGCCCTGTACCTGGGGGCAGCTCCAGTGCCCCCGTGTCCTGGCGTGAGTAGGGATGGGCTGGGGGACTCTGGGGGCTGGGGGAGCTTGCACATAGCCGGCTCTGGCCATGGTCCCATCTCCTCCACTGCTGGTGTTTATCCACCCCGGGGTCGTGTTTACTTTTTCACAAGAGCCGGATGGCCTCGAGCAGTGCTGGAGGGGCGGGAATGGGGAATGATCAGCCATTACCACTGCCTGGCTGGCAGTGTCTGCCCAGGGCACATGCCAGCCCCTGCAACGTACCTGGTACACTCCATACCCAAAGCAGATCTCTCCATGCCAGTGGCTCGCTGGCTGGTGGTAGCGTTGAGGGGCCAGCCAGTAGCAGCCCCCCAGCTGCTGATGGTTGAGCAAGAGGCCAGGCACAGCCTGGAGCCTGGCTCTACCAGACCATGACCAGACCACAGCCCATGTTTGGTTTTGCTCCTGGGTGCCCAGCTCTGACCTCCTGCCTGATGCTTTTGCACACATCTGGAGCTGGTGACGCTCACACAGCCTGAGTGGGGATCTGCAGGCAGAGAGCATGGACAGAGAGCTGGGTGCAGGCAGGGAGAGGGGGCTGGGCACAAGCAGGGAATTGATTGCAGGCAGAGAACTGGCTGCAGGCAGGGAGTTAAATGTGAGCAAAGGGCTCAGTGTGGGCAAGGCTCTCTCACCCTCACCCCTGCTGCCCTGTGATCAGGCCTGTTCCTCACACCTGGAACATCCACCCAGTGCCCCAGCCACTGGCTCCCTTGTTTCCTCTCACTGTGCCACCATCTCCTGTGCTTGCAGGTACCGCACCTTCCTGCGGCCCCGCTACAGGGTGTCGCAGCGGACAGTGTCAGAGCTGGCCTGGCGCTGCTGCCAGGGCTACTCAGGTGAGGACTGCACTGAGGGACCAGCACCAGCACCTCCCCAGCCCACCAGCCACCCCCGTCCTCAGCCTGGCCGTCCCACGCTCTCTGGCTTTGGCAACCCCCTCAGTGGCCTGGGGGGTGAAGGTAATGTCAGGGAACAGGGCAGGGAACACACACTGGTGGGGTGTCCTCAGTGTGACTGTAACCCATCGGTGGCAGGTGGTGGCGATGCCGAGAAGGTGCGGCGGCTGGAGGAGCAGGTGCGGCGGCTAAGTGAGCAGGTGGAGGAGCTGCGTGCTGGGCAGCAGCTGCTGCCAGAGCACTCGCACCGGGCGCCAGCCGGTGGCTTAGAGGGTGAGCAGCCGGCTGATGCAGCCGCCCCAGCCGAGGTGCGGGAGGCTCTGAGCCACGTCCAGCGGCGGTTGGAGGAGCTGGAGACCCGCCTTCGACGTCAGGAGAACGGCCAGGAGGGCCCGGCAATGCCATCGGGCCCGGCAATGCCATCGGGCCCGGCACTGCGAGAGCTGGAGCGACGACTGCAGGAGACCTGCGCTGCGTGTACGGCTGGCACCGAGGGGCTGCGGCGTCAGGCGGCTGAGGACAGGGAGCGCATGCGGGCGCTGGAGAAGCTGGTGGGCTCCGTGGATCAGCGCAACCGGGATGCGGTGGAGACAGTGCAGCGGCACATCAGCAGCCTGAGCAGCCGCCTGGCCCCCGCTGCCCCACCGCCGCCAGACACTGAGCTGCTCCGGCGGCTGGCCGAGCTGGAGCGACGTATTGAGGGGCTGCCTACGGCAGCGGCGGTGCCCGGTGGGCAGGGCCTGGTGCTGGCTCGCCGGCTGGCAGAGCTTGAGGGGCGGCTTAATGCCTCTCGGGCCGGTCCGTGGCCCCTGGAGCCAGAGGGTCGGCGTAGTGGGATGCCAGCACACCTGGCCAACCTGAGCCAGGTGGTGGAGGGGCTGGTGGCCAGCGGGGCCAAACACAGTGCCCGCCTGGACGAACTGGAGGAGTTGTTGGCTCGCTGCAGCCAGCCCTGCCCAGGCCCGCAAGATCCCTTGGCTGGGCAGCTTGGTCCCCTCTTACAGCAGCTGGAGCAGCGGCTGCAGGACACTGAGGGGCAGCTTCGAGACCTGGGGGCTGGTGGGGATGGGGTGGCTGGGACCCTTGGAGGACTGCGGGAGCTGCTGGGGGCACAGGGGGAGGCCTTGGGGCGGCTGGAGGGGCAGCTGGAAGTAGGGGGGTCTCTGGCAGAGGAGCTGGCGCAGCTCCACAACCGGACAGGGCAACTGGAGGCCAGGCTGGGGGGGTCAAGTAGCGACCTCTGCCCCCAGTCCTGCACCCCGCTGTCACCCCAGGAGCTGAAGCAGCTACGGGCTGAAGTGGATGCCTGCACTGCCGCATGCCATTCGCCCCAGCCTGGCCCTGCTGAGCCGGAACTGGAGCCTGAACCTCCACTTGATGGGTTCAGCACCTTCGGGGGCACCTCGTCCTTGGAGCTGCAGGGGCTGCAGGGTGAGCTGTCGGCTGCTCTGCTCGCCTTTACCAGGCTGAATGCCACGGTGCAGGGTCTGGAAGATGCCCTGGACGAGCAGGACACTCGGCAGCGGCATCTGGACACTATCATCGACCGCATCGTGGCCGAGCTGGATACGGCAGCGGCAGCAGCAGCAGAGCGGCAGGCCGAGAGCGAGGAGCGGCTGGAGGGGCTGGTGCGGGAGCTGGTGCGACAAGCCAGTGGCTGCCCGGCTGGCCTGGAGCCACGGTTGGCTAAGCTGGAGGGAGTCTGTGAGCAGCTGGAGGCTGTGTCTGATGGGCTGCGGGGTGTCCGCGATGGGCTGAGCCGGCATGTGGCCGGGCTGTGGGGTGCGGTGCGAGAGCTGAACAGCACAGCTCACACCAATGCTGCCGTGATGGACAAGATACTGGATGCCCAGCTCCCACGCCGGGTTGGGGCCCTCAATGCTAGCCTGCAGCATCTGCGTGAGGAGCTCCTGCGCCTGGGCCAAGCAGACTTCACCGGTGTGTGGGGATATGAAGACTTGGGGATGTGGGGCATCCAAAGGGGGGTAGAAGTGCTTGGGGACAATGGTGAAGGCACAGGAAGATGAAGACACAGAGAAACAGGGCATCAAAGGGGCTGCTGGAGGGAGTGGGGCTAGGGGGCAGTANGATGGACAAGATACTGGATGCCCAGCTCCCACGCCGGGTTGGGGCCCTCAATGCTAGCCTGCAGCATCTGCGTGAGGAGCTCCTGCGCCTGGGCCAAGCAGACTTCACCGGTGTGTGGGGATATGAAGACTTGGGGATGTGGGGCATCCAAAGGGGGGTAGAAGTGCTTGGGGACAATGGTGAAGGCACAGGAAGATGAAGACACAGAGAAACAGGGCATCAAAGGGGCTGCTGGAGGGAGTGGGGCTAGGGGGCAGTACTTGGGGACAGTGGTGGAGATGGGAATGTGGGGACATGTAGGCATGGGGCATCAAGACAGAGCTGAGTGGCACAGGGCTGCAGGGAGGGTGTTTAGGGACAACGGTGAAGTTATGGGGGCATGAGGAAATGGGTAACCATAGAGTAAGGAATTGGGATATGGGGACATGGGAATCCAAATCATGAGGGCATGGGGGTGTGACGACACAAGCCATGGGAATGTGAAGCTGGGAGTAGGGCAGCTCTAACCCCATCCTCTCTGCAGGCCCCCCTGGCCCTGCTGGCCCCAGGGGTGAGACAGGCCCCCGTGGCCCTGCTGGGCCACCCGGGAAGGATGGAGAACAAGGTCCCATGGGCCCCCCAGGTAAGGAGCAGTTCCCTGAGCCCCAATCCCCACAGTGGGGCAATGCTGGCATGGATGGCCCCTGTGCCCTGGGGATCTTGCCTGATGCCAGCTCTGCAGCCCCATTCTCCCCTTCTATTCTAGGGCTGCCTGGAGAGAGAGGTAGGACTGGGGAGCTTGGGGAGGGGGCATGAAAGAATAGTGGGTGGGCTTGGTTGGCTGAAGGGCATGGGGGAGGCTGAGGGGCTGGGGTATGAGGGATGAAAGGGCCTGGAGTGCTTATGGTTTTGGGATGAGGGTTTGAGTGTTTGCAGTGGCAGCTGAGGGTGTGTATGCTGGGGCAAGGGGAATGGGGGGTAGGGCCATGGATATGTGGTTAAGGGCAGGGGACATGGACATGGCAGTGGGGTTGGTATGGGGTGGGGAGATCAGGGGCTGTGGCTACTGGTGGGGAGCAAGGGATACTATACTGGGGTGCCTTATCCTGACATGGTGCCCAGGTGAGGTGGGGGAGCCGGGCTCTGTGCCCCGCATCGCCTTCTCAGCTGCCCTGAGCACCCAGCGCACGGAACCAGGCACCATCTCCTTTGACCAAGTCCTGCTCAATGATGGTGGAGCCTATGACCCCGAGACTGGTGAGCATCTGCAGCATGGCCATGGGGAAGTGGTGGAGAGGAGAAAGGACTGTGGGTTGTAATGGGGCTATAGGGTGGGATGAGGCTGCACTTGGGGTTGCAGCGGGTTCTGTGGGGCTGATAGAGGCTGCAGTGGGAGCTGAGGGTCAGGATGAGGGCTGGCAGCGAGGGCTGTGAGGTGGATTGGGGCTGCATCATCATGGATGAAGCCTGACCCTGGAGTGTGATGAAGGGTAATGGGATGGGGGCTCCTCAGGGGGTACTGTTCATTAGGGCGCTGTGGGGGAGCTTGGGGGTTGCAGACCCTGTTCAGGGTTGCCCTGGGGGTCCCTGGGGCCAGGGCTGGCACTGACACTTGCGCCCGCTACAGGAACATTCACGGTGCCGGTGACTGGGCGGTACCTAGTGAGCGCGGTGCTGACGGGGCACAAAGGTGAGAAGTTGGAGGCTGTGCTGTCACGCTCCAACCAGGGCATTGCCCGCCTGGACTCAGCCGGTTTTCAGCCCGAGGGGCTGGAGAAGGAGCCAGTGGTGGCCATGGGGCCCAGCCCTGGTGCCCTCGGTGTCTTCAGTCTCCTGCTGCCGCTTGCTGCCGGCGAGACCCTCTGTGTGGACCTGGTGTCAGGGCGCCTGGCCCACGCACCCGACGAGCCCCTCACCGTCTTCAGTGGGGCCCTGCTCTACAACACCGACGAGCCCTAGAGCTGCTGGACCCCCCTGGGGACCCTCCAACCCCGGCACCCAGCCAGGGGGGAACAGCTGGGCCAGGGGGACCCCACACCCCGGTGGGGCCTCCCACCCCCACCCTTTTATTTATCAGCGTCCTTTNCCCACGCCACCCCTGGCTCCCCACTGCCCCCACCAAATAAAGATGCGGCACCGGGTTTTGTACCCACGGCTCTGGCTCCTCCCTGCACCCGGGGGCAGCCCCACAATTTATTGCCGTGAGACAGCCCCAGACCTCGCCCCGGAGAGCGAGAGGCCACAGGGCAGCCCTCAGCATCGCCCGCTGGGGAGGAGGCACAGTCTAGGGGTCCTGCTGTGGACACAAGGGTCTTGCTGCCATCAGAAATCCTCATCCCAGCCTGAGAACTCATCCTCCACCGGCGTCGAGTCCACCGAGTAACGCTTGAAGTTGACGTAGGGGGGTCCCTGGTGGGGACAGGGTCAGAGCTGGCTCCTCCTACCTCCCCTCCCCGCAAACCCCTTGAGCCCCAACCTCACCTCCTTGATGAGCCGCAGGGTAGGTGCCTCCAGCTGCCCCAGCAAGAGCTTCCTCCACTTCAGGGCACCGAACCACCTGGGAAATGGAGGCTGCAGGAGGGGTCGGGCGGGCAGCAGGGCCTCCCCCTCTCCCACCTTCCCCTCACCTGTGCTTCTTGATGCCGCGGATGCCGCTAGCCGTGTTCCCTAAGCGCTGTCCGGGGCGACGCCTGCACGAGACGGACGAGTCAGGGAGTGGGGGCAGCGCTCCAACACACGCAGCGCTCCCCAACCCCCATATGCACCGGGATGTACCCAGGGGACCTTTATCGTACAAATTGGGGTGTAACAGTCCACTCAAGGCCACCCTTTACCACCACTGGGGTGCAACGATGTCCCTGGGGGCACCCTGCCATGGACACTAGGATGCAACGAAGTACCCTGGGACACCTCACGGGCCCCCATGCACACTGATGGATAACGATGCACCCATGGCACTCAAATGCCTCCCGTGGTGCTTTGATGCTGCCCAGGGTACCCACTGCACACGGCCACACCGTGCCCACCGCCTGGCACCTGCAGAGCTTGCTGATGAGGGAGCAGGCGGCCTCGCCAAGGAAGGCTGGGAAGGAGAACACTCCATCCAAGATGCGGCTGTAGATCTGCTGGGGGTCAGGACTGTGGAAGGGGGGCCTGCAGGGCACAGGGACAGGTGGGCTCTCGCCAGGCAGATGTGCGCAGGAGTGGGGTCTTGGCTAGCCCTAGTGTCCCCTGTCCACTCACCTGCCTACCAGCAACTCGAAGGCGAGCACGCCCAGCGTCCAGAAGTCAACGGCAAAGTCATGGCCCTCCTGGCGCAGGATCTCAGGTGCCAGGTACTCCGGGGTTCCGCAGAAGGAGAATGTCTTCTCCCCCCGCCCCAGCTCCTTAGCAAAGCCGAAGTCTACCTGTGGGCACCATCAGCCAGCACAGCCCCGCCCAGTCCCCACTGCCCCCGCCACAAGCACCTCCCTGACACCTGCCCCAGTACCAGCTTGACATAGCCACGCTGGTCCAGCATGAGGTTCTCAGGCTTCAGGTCACGGTAGACAATGCCGTGGCTGTGCAGGTACTCCAGGGCCTCGACCACGCAAGCACAGCAGAACACAGCCAGTGGCTCCTCGAAGCACCGCCTGCATGGCAGGGAACAGCAATTGCATGGCACAGGCATGGCCTGGCACAGCATGGCATGGCCTGGTATCACCATCCCAGCTCCATACATCTCACGCAGCTTGGTCCACAGTTCTCCACCCTGGCAGAACTCCAGCAGCAGATAGACGTACTGCCTGTCCCGGAACGTGCCGAAAAGCCTGCTGGTGATGAGGGGTTGGCACAACCTTGGCGCAGCTGGTGGCTGCCCTGCCTGATGCCCTCCAAGAGTCCCCTGCTCACCCCACAACAAAGGGGCTGCGGCTGCCTGCCAGCACTCGCCGTTCCGTCCACACATGCTCCTGCTGCTGCTTCCGCACCACCCAGTCCTTGCGGATCCGCTTCAGCGCAAAGAGCCGCTCCCGGCACTGCACCTAGGTGTGGGCAGCCATGGGCACTGAAATGGGCACCACAATGGCACTGGGATGGGTACTGGGATGGGTACTGAAATGGGCACCATGATGGGCACTGAGACAGGTACCAGAATAGGCACTGCAGTGGGCACAGACCACTGGAATGGGCACCAGGATGGGCACTGTCATGCACGGCCTGGTAGGTGCCAGGAGATGGAAATGTGGGTGTGGCATCTTGTTCTCACCAGATCAACGCGTCCGAAGCCGCCAGTGCCCAGGACAACGCACTGGCCCTGCCACTGCCCCTCCTGATAGCGCACAGCAACCACCTCCTCCAGCCGCAGTGGCACATCTTGTGTCTGCCGCGGGCTCGAGGAACCACGGCCCCTGCAGGTGGGGACCGCAGCCCTGCAGCACCAGTACTGGGGGACTGTTGACCCCCAGCCTGGACAAAGCCTGAGACTCCCCTACTGGTCCCCAAGGACAGTGCTGGGTTGGACCTTGAGGACTGCCATCCCATCCCCATCTCCATCCCTTCCCTTCCCATCCCATCCCACCTGTATCCATTTCCTTACCCTCATCCCCATCCCCAACCACATTGCCATCCCATCCTCTATCCCCATCCTCCTCCCCACACTAACCTTTCAGGATCTTCTGGGGCTGGTGCTTCTGTTTCAGGCATATTTCTGGGGTGAGAAGGAGGTTGAGAGAAGGTGGGGGGAGTGGGGCAGTCCCTGCTCACCCTTGGGCACCCTCACAAGAATGCAGCCCCACAACTTCTCACAACCCCCCATGGACAGGCACAGGGTGAGGGGATCAGTGGCAACCCAGACCTAAGGAGCTAGGTGCTCCATGGTGGGGACACACACACAAGGCTTCCTCTACTCTATGGACCCCACCCCAGATCCTTCAGGCCATAGCTACCCAAATGGCCTCTTGCCCTCTGCCCAGCAGGACTCCAGTGCCTCACCAGAGCAGCATCTCACCCCACCCCCCAAGGGTTCCACCTGGGGCTGGGGGACTCTGCAGAGAGCCCCAATGGGTTGAGGGTCCCAGGCAGCCTGGCAACACTCACGGCTCTGCAGGATGGGGAGGGCAATAGGGGCTGATCTCCAGGAAATCTCTGTGGGGCAGAGAAGGAGTTAGGGGGATGGGGGTATCTGGTAGGGACAGGCCAGGGGGATAACATGGGGACACCCACTCCTTGGCCATGGTGATACAGGTGACATGTCCCTGGGCCTGGCACGATGCTGTCCGGGGGCTGTTCCTGCACAGAGAGGATCACAGGGGCTGTCATTGCAGGGATATGTCACTGCAGGAACCCCCTGCCACAGGGACCAGCTCTCTATCCAGAGCAAGCCCAGTCTGGCCAATGCCATGGAAGCCAAGTGGCCAGGACTGGGCTGGTGGTCCAGGGAAGGCAACTGGGGCACGGGGCAGGTGGGGAGCGGACGGGAACGTACCGCAGTAGGGAGAGCTCTCCAAAGTGCTGCCCAGCACCCAGGACACGGAGCAGCTTCTCCTGCCCGTCCACTCGCTGGCTCACCCGCACCTGGACGCGGCACAGGATGGGATGGGGGTGAGATGAAATACGATAGGATGGGATGGAGATGAGGATGGGACAGGGCTGAGGTAGGGTTCGGGATGCAAATGTGGATGGGATTGGATGAGATAGGATAGGGTAAGAATGGAATGAGGATGTGGATAGGGGGTGGGATGTAATTGGATGGAGAAAAAAACAGGATGGGAATGGATGGGGATGGGATCTAAGGGTTGAGTGGAGCTGGGGGGCAGTGGTGGGGGGCACAGGGCATAGCCTTGTCCCTTCCCCCTGGGGTGTGGTCCCCAGGTTTCACAGGGTGTTGCACACACCTCACCCTTCAGGATAATGTAGAAGTTTTCTCCCTCATCGCCTTCATGAATAATGATGTGACCAGGCTTGAAAGTGCGCTGTGAGGATGGGACAGGAGGGCAGAAGGGCATCAGAGGGGCAGGCAGGGAAGCAGGAGGGCTTCAGGAAGGCATGCAGCCCCCGCACTCTGTCCCAGACCTGCCATCCCAGACATATCGCCAGTTGCACCCCTGGCCCTCCATGGGATGCAGGCTCTCTGGAATGTGTCCAGGGGACCTGTGTTAGGGAGGCCCTTCCTGGGAGCCCACCCACCTCCTCCATGGCATCCAGCAGCTTGCAGAGGTGGCTGTCGGAGAGGTCCTGCAGCCAGTGCACCCTGCGGGAGAGAAGGCCCAGCTGGGCTCCATGGCCTGCCTGCATCTTGTTTGTGCCCTGCCTGCACTCTGCCTGACTCCTGCACCCTAGAGCCCAGCCCAAGCAGGTGAGGATGGTGCTAGGCTGGGGAGGAGATGGAATGGAGAAGGGGAGTGGGAATCAGGATGGGGACAGGGGTGGATGGAGACAGGGATGAGATATGGAATGGGAATGGGGGCAGGGATGGGTATGAGGTGGAGTGGTGCTGAGCATCAAAAGAGAGATGAGATGGGCATGGGAAGAGGGATCACACAGGAACAGGGATGTGGATGAGATGAGAATAGGGGTGGGGATGAGATGGGAAGCTGGATGAGTAGGAGGAGGAAAAGGCTGGGGCTGGGAGGGGACTCTGCAGGTGAGAAAGGGTTAGCACCCTCCCCAGGGAGGGAGTCAGGGTGTGGGGTATGGGGTGGTGGGTGCCAGGGTGAAGCCAGCAGTTGCCAGCCCCCACTCACATCCGCAGGGAGCCTAGGATCTTGGCCCGTCTCTGCTTGGCATTGCTGGTGGCAATGGCCCGGTACCGCTGCCGATCGATGGCCCAAAGGCGCACAGGGCTGAGTGCTGCAGCACAGAGCTGTCAGTGGGGTGCTGGGATGCCAAGGTGTAAGACAGGGCCTGGGGGTCCCTTACCCTGCACGGTGGCTGTGCGCCTGCAGTTGTAGAGGATGGCCAGCTCCCCAAACACGTCCCCTGGCCCCAGTGTGCGGAGCTTACAGCCACACTGGCTCACGCTGAGCTGCCCCTCTGCAGGGAGATGTGCCATCACACACGTGTGCACATGAACATGGGGCTGCCCTGCAGTGGGGGCACATGCAGACACATGTGTGGCAGCTTGACAACCACAGGCACATATGGATGTGCAGAAGCACATGTGTGTGGGGGGAGCCTGACACACATAGGCACAGGTGGCAGATCCAGCCAGTGAGCTCACCCCAACACATCCCTACATGTGGGCACACACAGAGGCATGCCTGAAGCACACCTGCAGAGATGTGCCCTCGCCGCATGAACATTGTGTCTGCAAGTGTTGTGCTCTCACCTGCCACTATATACATGGTGGTACCCTCAGTGCCCTCAGCCAGCACTGTGTCCCCAGGGTTGTGTTGGACAGATACAAAGCTCTGGGCCAGCACCTCAGGGCAGCTTTCACCCAGGTGCTGTAGAAACTCGTTGTGTGCCACCGCCTTCGTGATCAGGACAAGGTCTCTGGGAACACAGCAACATGAGGACAAGAACAGGGCAGCACTGGCTCCCTGGTGCCTCCTAGTCCCCACCGGTTACCTCTGAGATTTGGGGCTGTTGGGCACACAGAGTGCAGCATCACTGGCAAAGGGTTCAGGGATGATGGCTGGTGCTCGGCTGTCCCACCAGCTAGGGTGCTGCTTGGTGTCCTCCTCCCTTGCCATGCTCTGCAGGAAAGCCCTCTCCTCCTGCAGCCGCAGCTCCCGCAGCTGCTTGTCCATTCCTTCTTCTGGGGGTGCCACGGACAGTGAGCAGCATGGCAGACTCCAGCTATGCTCCCCAGGACACAGGCCCACATGGCCCAGGTGGCCATGGCACAGTGAAGGACACCCAGGATCTTTACATCCTGGACACTTGGCCCCCACTGCACCCCAAATCCTTGGCCTTGGCAGCCCAGCAGACCCAGTGCAGGAAATGCACCTCGGTAAGGTCTCAGCCTCAGTCATCTGCCAGCTGGGGCTGCCCTGGCCATGGCCCTGCAGCCCAGCAGATGTGGGCTCTCACAGCAACATGCTGGGGCACACCCTGCCCTGTGCAAAGGTTGCGCCACCAGCATGAGCGAGCCTGGAGGGCCCCTGGTGCAGCCCCCAGAGCAGCATGAGAATGTGGGGATCTGTCCCAGCCACCCTGGCTCAGGAGTGCTGGTGGTCCCTGAGGGCTCAGCCCTGGTGCCTGGCCCATGCCCAGTTGCCTACCTGTACCACTGCACCCGCTCCCGTGCTGCTGGTGACACGTTAAGACTGCTTGGTGACACTCCCACGGGCTGTCCCGCCCAGCACATGCCACCCTGCACTTGCGCCTGCTCACCCTACTGCACCCCGACCTGCACCTGCACCCTGACCTGCACCTTTGTCTGTACCCTGACCTCACACAAACCTGCGCCTTGGTTTGCAACCCGACCTGAACCGAGGCGCCCTGCAGGCTGCAGAGGTGATGTGTGTGCAGGGCTGCGCGCACACACGGAGGGGCTCTGTGCACGGAGCGTGTGAACACGGTGAGGCACTCACGATGTCCGCGTGCGCGGCGCGCGTGCCCGCCTTCCCGCCGGGGGCGCGCAGGGAGCGGGTGCCACCGTGTGCACCTCGACCACCGACGGTTACGCTCAGGCGTGCGAGGCCTGATCGCGGAGGCCGCGATTGGGCGGCGGGCCGAGTGGCATAGTGTGGGGGCGGGGCTTGCCGGGTAGGCGGAGCAGCCGCCGGTGCCGAGTGGGCAAATCATAGCGGAGGAGCCTGAGCTCGCTTCTGATCTCGGAGGGGAGAAGCGAATCTTCTACGCGGGACTTCACATCATCATCATCATGGTGGAGGGCCCGGTCCGCGACTCCGTCAGCAGGTACCGCTGGACGGGCCTCCTGGGGCTCGGCCCGAGACAGCCCGTGAGGATCCTCCGGGGGCTTCCGCCGGAACTATTCCACGGCCCTTCCGGCCCGTTCCCAGGGTTCTGCTGCGGTTCTCCGTGTCTCCTCCAGGCTGCTCCCCCGCGAGGACTCCTGTTCCTTTCCGGTGCTGCTGCCAGCGAGGTGCAGAGCCTGTCTCCAGTCAGCAATCGTGATGGGTGATAATCAGGGGGTTTGTCCATTGTTTTAAATCCGCTTTCCCAATTGATTCAGACATGGGAACTGAAGTGATCTTAACGTAACTTTGTATCCCGTGCTGTGGTTGCGTTACCAGTGATCTCGCTCGGCATGAGGAGCAGACCACTGATGCCTTCAGTCACGAGCTGTGACCGAGAGACGCAGTGACTGATCCAGTCAAAGGAACCGAGCCAGAATTGATGGAGATGAAGGAAGAGCCCATTCAACCTGGAGTCCTCAGGAAGCTAAGGAGATTCAGGAAGAGGTGGAACAAAAGATGATGAAGGCTGTGGTGCCATTCAGCGAGACTTGGACAGGCTGGAGGGTTGGGCAAGAAGAAATTTAGTGAAATTCAACAAGGGAAAGTGTAGAGTCTTGCACCTGGGAAAGAACAACCCCAGGTATCAGTATAGGTTGGGGACTGACCTGCTGGAAGGCAGCAAAGGACAAAAGGATCTGGGGGTCCTAGCTGATGGGAGGTTGACCATGAGCCAGCAATGTGCTTTTGTGGCCAGGAGGGCCAATGCCATTCTGGAGTGTATTGAAAGGGGTGTGGCTAGTAGGAGGAGAGAGATTCTCCTACCCCTCTGCTCTGCCCTGGTGAGGCCACATCTGGGGTACTGTGTCCAGTTCTGGGCCTCCCAGTTCAAGACCAACATAGAACTGCTTGAGAGAGTCCAGTGCAGAGCCACAAAGATGATGAAGGGAATGGAAAGTCTCACTTAGAAGGAGAGCCTGAGGGAGCTGGTGCTCTCTAGCTTGGAGAAGAGGAAACTGAGAGGTGACTTCATCAATGTTTATAAGTATGTAAAGGGTAAGTGCCAGGAGGATGGAGCCAGGTTCTGCTCAGTGATGCCCGATGACAGGACAAGGGGCAGTGGGTGGAAGTTGAGGCATAGAAAGTTCCATGTAAACATGAGGAGGATTTTTTTCCCTATGAGGGTGACAGAACACTCGAACAGGCTGCCCAGGGGGGTTGTGGACTCTCCCTCTCTGGAGATATTCAAAACCTGACTAGACATGTTCTGGTGTGATCTGGTATGGGTGATCCTGTTCTGGCAGGGGAGTTGGACTGGATGAGCTTTTGGGGTCCCTTCCAGTCCCTGACATTCTGTGGTTCCATGAAACTGTCAGTAAAGTCATCTACACCAAAACTCCAACTAGCGAAGAGGACAAGCAACTGTTAAACAATGTGATCAAGAGACACCTGTGTGTCTCAGGAAAAGCTGAGGTATTGGAGTGTGAGGCTCTAAAAAGACCAGGGGCCTCACCATGGGGTCTCTCTGTGGAGGCACCAGCTCCAGCTGCTGCTGCAACACGTTGTTAAATTGTTTTTTTTTTTTTCGAGATCCAATGCCTGAGATTCAGTTTTGGGACACTGAGGGCTTGGCTTGTGCTGCTTGAACATGTTTAAGCCTTAGTCTTACCAATGGGAGGTTCATTCTGATGCAGGTAGTTGGTGAATTGTGATACAACTGGAGCTTAACTATAGCAGTTGGTAGGTTGTGCCAGGAGCTGAATAGGTGAAGTCACATAAAATTACAAATACAGGAACCCTGTGGGGTCCAGTTTGCCCCTTGTCCTGTCACTGGGCACCACTGAGAAGATTCTGGCCCCATCCTCTTGGCTCTTGTTCTTCTGGGCTCCCCACTTCACAAGAGACAAGAAACTACTGGAGGGAGTCCAGCAGAGGCCACAAAGATGATGAGGGGACTGGAGCATCTCTGGTGAGGAAAGGCTGGGAGGCATGGGGCTGTTTAAGGAGGGGATCTTCTCAATACTGAT
>WBNM01027118.1:15420-26865 GCA_013399055.1 Ramphastos sulfuratus | reverse complement strand
GGGGGGGGGGGGGGGGGGGGGCGGGAGGTTGTTTGTTTATTTTTCTCAGAGGTCACTGATTCAGTAGCACCACAGAGGTATTTGCTTTCTACAGCAAAACAGTTTGTGTCCTGAGGAACCCATTGCATCTTGTCACTGTCACCTCATCTGACAAATTAAGGATTAGATGCCAGGTAGATCTGCATAAGCAAAAGTATCAGACAGACACACTCCCAAGAGATGCAGCAGGGTTTGCCTCCAGCCTGGACACTATCCTCCTCCAGCTGTGACCAGCCAGCGCACCTGCTGGGAATACACATGGATGCCCCTGCCCTGGAAAGCAGAGACTAAGGATGTGTTTCAAGGTCAAAATTCCCCAAATGACAGGATTGCTGGAGAAACTGGAAGAGATCAGTGTGCTGATAGACTACAAATAACTAGAGAGAGCCATTCCCAGGAGAACCCATCAAGTGCTACAGGATGCCTTTGCTGAGGAAAGCAGAGCAAGGCTGGAAGCTGAAATGGACCCAAGCCAAACTTCAGCACATGTCCCCCACATGCAGATGGGCTCCCAGAGGCGACCAGTGCTATTCAGACTCCACAGCATGGCTGGCCTCCTTCCGGGGCGATGTGTGGGGTGGCAGGTGGATAGCAAGAAGGATGCCAGAGTCTGCAGCAGTGCTGCTGGCTCTCAGCTACCACTGCCCTGTGATCTCAACCAAAGATAAATGCTCCAGATTTGAGTCGGTATTTCAGAGCAGGATCCTGCAGGGTAGGTTAGGCCATACCAAGGCATCCAGAGGCAGGATCAGACTGGAGGAGCCTTGTTTTTCCCAAGCTCTGCCCCCCAAAATCACTGCAGCATCCTTCACACTGCCCTTTCCTCTTGCCCCCAGGTTTTGGCCACTCCAGCAGCTCTCAGACACAGGTGGGAACAGCAGGAAACTGGAGACGAGTGAATGTTCCCACACTCTACTGCCCACTACCATGAAGAGCTGATCACATCTACCCACACACACCCTGTGTGGGTTGCAGTATTGCCCTGGAGCTCATCTGAGGGCGTTTGCAAAGGTCAGCCCAGGAGGAGGTCTCCAGCAAGGGCTCTGTGCCAGCACTGGCTGGGAACCACTCGAGAATAGAGGCAGGAAGGGAAAAAAAAAAAAAAAGAAAAAAAAAAAAGATAAAATAAAGAAAAAATAGCCCAGCTGGCAGCACAGACGCTGCCGGGAGAGGAAGCAGCAGGTTGAGACAAGGACACGGCTCATTATACCACCCCCGCAGGTGCGCAGCTCTGAGCAGAGCGGCAGCGGCCGGCTTCTCCATCCTCAGGACAAACCAAGCACTATCATTATGGCTAAGTGCAGCTTCCGCCCCCTTCTCCCCACGTGCCCTGGGAGGCCAGGCAGGCTCTGGTGAGACTCATTGCCACGTGGACGTGGGAGACACCACTGGAACAAGCTCTTCCAGTGCTGTCACCATTCTTGAGGGTTTTCACAGCCAGCCTAGATGAAGGCCCAGGCAGCCCACTCTAACCTTGTGGTTATACTGTCTGTAGTGCAAGACCACCTGGGAACCACCTGCACTTGGATTATTCCATGCTCAGAGCTGAGCAGGCACAAGCTCATGGCATGCTGGGGCTACTGAGAAAGTGACTGGGAACTGTTAAGAGCCAGTCACATTTGATGGTTTCCTTGGGCTAGGTAAACTCTAAGGAAGATGATCCCTGTGTCCTCAAGACAGGGCTCACCTGTATAGGCAGCAGTTTCACCAGGAACCAAGACCCAGGCCTGACCTGGAAGGTGACCCACCAGCCTCTCCTTACAGATGCACCAACCTCAGACCACAGCCAGCACAGCAGCAGGCAGGGAAGAGGGAATTAATCTAACAAAAACACCATGGGCATGGATCTTTTTCTTGCAGCCCTTTCCTCATCTTGCAGCTCAGGGTGCTGGAAAAGGCAGGCGGTATCTCCAAGGATGGGAACAGGCAGGAAGGAGAGACAGTACTGAATGCGTAGGCGCTGCTCTTGCTGTGGAGAACGGAGGACAAACCCCATTGCTGCCAAGCCCAGTGTCCTCAGATGCATCTCCCCAGCTCTCCCAGCCACAGTCGCCAGAGACTTCCTCGTGCCACACTGAGCGGAGGAGTCAGAGCACAATGAGGGTAGCACTTTGCTCCTTCCTTAGCTGCTTGGACACAGGGATATTCAGATCCAGCTTGGAGGAGGTGGCGGCAGCACCAACAGGAGAAAGACCTCCTTCACAACAGTATGCCTCTTTGCATCCAGCACTTGTTGCAGAGTTCACTCGACTCATCTGCTTGAGCCTTCAGACACCAAGGAATGATGTTTTAGCAGAAAGCAGACCCCCACCTCCCCATCTTCCCTGCAACAGAGCTGCATGGCCAAAGCCTAGGAAAGCCCCTGAACCTCCAGAGGAACACCCAGTGCTGCTCACTCCTCCTGCTACCTAAGGATTTCCCACACCAAAAGCATCATCGATGGACTCACCAGCCCTTGTGAATTTCTCTGTTCAGGAATTTGCTTAATTGCCTTTTGACCACAGTCAAGCTTCTCACACCTTCCCTCCACCCAAGGCCATCGTTTCCACATATCAATCCTGAAATACTTCACAAAACATGCTCGCACCCCGAGGTACATGAGATGCCCCATTATGAGAAGGGAACTCAAGCTCACCTTCCCCCAGCCGCACAGGATTTTATTATTCCCTGTCATGCCTCCCTCAGTCATCTCTTCCCCCAGACGGAAGAGAGTCAGTTTATGTAATTGTTCCTTCTATGGAAACAGCTTCGTACCTTTAATTATTCCTGCCATCCCTCCCTGCACTTTCCCGGCGTGTCTTTAAAAGGGAGCGGACGTGCTGGCAGGCAAACAGGCTGTGAAGGAGGAGTGGCTTTGGTTAAGACACCCCCCCTCCCCCCAAGAGAGAGGCTGTGGTCTGTTCTGATGCCGCTCCTACCCAGCGTTCAGCAGCAGAGGGGCCACATCCAGCCCCTGGACCAAAGCCCTTGTTTGTCCCCGCGCAGGTTGCACACAAAGCACATCGTTTGTGAGCATGGGGACAGTCAGCACCAGCTCCCCTACCCTGGGGCCTCCAATGTCCCTGGCAATGAAAGGCCAAAACAAAAGCATTTGCAAGGCCAGGGCATCGGCATGGGACAAGCAGCACAAGTCCTCCCCAAGGGTACAGAGCTGGCAGAGCAGAGCAACAGTGAAGTGCCGGGTAACAGCAAGGGCTGGTTTAGTATCACAATGACTCAGCCGCTGTGCTGGGAGTGCAGTGAACTCTCCCAGCTTGGAGGGGCCCCACAAGCAGCTCATGAGCAAAAAAGAGGAGCCCACTAGCTGCTTGCAGCCTACCCTGGAGAGTCAGAAACTCCAGTCTAGGAAAGGACAGGGAGACCAATGCTGTGAACAAAAGCACAACCATGAACCCGAAAGGTAATCCAAAATGCCCCATTCAAACACCTCGTCAGTAAGGGGAGGTGTGCAGCAGTTACAAACAGCATCCTCTAATTGTGACAAACATGGTAGCACCCATGACCATCCATACTGCCATCCAGCTTCACCCATCAGCTGTAACATCTGCTGGACAGGCTGCTTCTCCCCTTCCAGCCTCCAGACAGGTCTGAAGGCAGGACACTATCCTGAGAGGGACTATTGCTCTGCATCAATGTGATACCTCCACAAGGGCAAGAGATGAATGTGTTTCTCAAGACAGGCAAGTTTCCTAGGACAAAATCCAGGACAGTAGGTCTTGACAGTTACTTCTAACCAGGAACTGCCCTGCTCCATGTCTGACCCTGGCCAGGACATGAGAAGGACCAAGGAACTCACACAGTGAAAGCCCAAACACACACCCCACCCTCAGAAGAGGATGTGTGATGGGGCATTGCAGAGGGACGGTGCTGGGAGCACATTTAGCTCAGCCACACAGCTCATCTGCTGCAGAGCTGGGATAATTAAGGTGAGTGGATCAGAAGCAGTTTTGAACACAGCCCCTAAGCCTCACATAGGACCCAGGCTTTGAGGTCTGATGTCTCTCTTCTGATGAAAAAACACACTTCAAAGTGCCTTTGATGGAAGAAATTCTTTAACATGAGGGTGGTGAAACTCTGGCACAGGTAGCCCAGAGAGGTGGTAGATGTCCCGTCCTTGAGAACATTCAAGACCCAGTTAGATGGAGCTCTGAGCAACCTGGTCTAGCGGAAGATGTCCCCTGCTGATGCAGAAGGATTGGACTGGTTTTAAAAGTCCCTTCCAACCTGAATGATTCAATCATTTAATGATTGTGTGATAAGGTGAAGACTAAAGAGCCTCAGCCAAAGGAAAGTCTCTGCTGCAGACAGTGGGCCTCATGACCATGGGTTAATTTAATCCAGGTACAGCGAGCAAATGTTCACCCATCGCCCCTCTCAGACACACTCTGACCACTACGAGTGGAGCCACTGAGAAGAGGTCTTGCTCCTGTCTCAGCCATGCTGAGCACTTCATGCTAAGTGCTGCCTCACTTCTAGTTATGAAGTTGTGGATGCCCCATTCCTGGAAGTACTCAAGGCCAGGCAGGATGGCTCTTTGAGCAACCTGGCCTTGTGAAAGGTGTCCCCACTCATAGCAAGGCAGTTGGAACTAGGTGATCATTGAAGTTCCTTCCAACCCAACCCATCCTGTGTGTTCATGGCCAGCAACAGAGAGTAATGGGAGTTTTTGGAATTAACAGAAGACATTCAAAAGCACATTGGCCTGCTAAACAGAATTGCTGTTGCTTATAGGGAACAAACTGGGAAAGATACAACGTGGAATCAAATGCCACCACTGCAGACTGATTAGAAATCACTTTATTTCAAGGCACAAACTAGTCTCAAAGCAGTCCACACTTAACTTTCTCACACGTTGTCTTAGGAAATACCCAGACCCCTCCTTGGAATTCAAGATCACCCAGCAGCAGCAGTTCCCACCAACTTTTCCATCCTGGGTCAAGCCTGAAGCTGAAGAGAGCTTCCCAGCTCTACCAACCGCTTCCCAGCCTTCTTCTGTGTCCCTAGCCTGCAGCCTCATTCCCCTCGAAGCAGCCACAACCCACCGCAGGAGCGACCTGGGCTGCACTGAACCCACCACAGCGGCACTCGTGCACACCCCGGCTGTGGACACCCCCGGCCTCATTCAAGACCGCCACAGGGCGGGGACGAATCCCCTCACTCCAGTCCTATGAAATCGCCACACCTGACCTCTGAGCATCCCCCACCCCCTGACCCCCGAGCCCAGCGTGGGAGCAGGGGGGCGGTGTTCGCTCCTCCCCTGTGACGTCACACCCTTCCAGAAGATTCCCCCCCAGAGACCCTGCCGCTACCAACGGGCTCCCGACCAATGAAAGNGGGGGCGGGGGCGGCTCAGCGAGCGCGCGGCGCCCCGGGACAGCGCGAGCGGTGAGTGCCGGGGGCGGCTGCCGCGGTTGTGCCCCACTCAGCCACCCTACACACCTCCTGGTAACAGCGTGTCCCTGCGGGGCTGGCTCTGTCCGCCTGCTCCGTGGGGTGACAGGGTGTCACTGTGGGGCAGGAGGGCGCTCAGTCCACCTGCCTTGTGGGGTGACAGATCGTTACTGCGGGGCTGGGCCAGACCCTCTGACCCGTGGAGTGACAGTGTGGGAATCGGGGGGCTCAATCCCTCAGAGTCGTGGGGTGCAGAGTTTGTGCGTGGGGCTGGGTCACACACCGTGCCTCTGTGGGGGCTGGGGTGACAGAGTGTCACTGTGACAGTGCCCGCCCCGCGAGGTGACAGAGTGTCGCTGTGGGGCTGGGGACACTCACTACCTGTGCCTGCCCTGCGGCGTGGCAGGTTGTCACTGCGGGTCTGGGTCAGACCTCCTCCCTGTGGGGTGACAAGGTGTCGCTGTCGGGCTGCATCAGTCCGCCTGCCCCATGGAGTGGCAGTGTGTCACTGCGGGACTCGGGGGGCTCAGTTCCCCTGCCTTGCGGAGTGACAGGGTGCTTCTGGGAATCTCGGTCAGCCCTTCTGACCTGTGGGGTGAGGTGGTACCTCTCCGGGACTGGGTCAGCCCCTTTGCCTTGTGGGGTAGCAGAGTGTCACTGTGGGGCTGAAGGGGCTCAGTCTCCCTGCCCCACAGAACAACGGGGTGTGTTTTGTGGCTGTGGAGGGCTCAGTGTCCCTGGCTCACCGAGTCACAGGGTATCACTGTGGGACTAGGGTGGCTCAGTACCCCCTGCCCTCTTACAGGCTGTCACTGGGCTGCTGCGGGGTGGGTGTCACCATGGGGCTGGTTCATGTCCCTGTGGAGTGACAGGGTGTCCCTGTGGAACTGGGAGCTTAATCTCCCTTCACATGAAGTTACAGGGTGTCACTGTGGGGCTGGAGAGGCTCTATCCTTATGTCCTGTGCGGTGATGGGGTGTTGCTGTGGCGCTGGAGAGGGTCATTCCCCATGCCATGACATGATGTCATCGTGGGGCTGGAGGGATCAGTCTCTCTGCCCTGTGGAGTGACCGAGAGGGTCTGGGGTGATGAAGGGGTCAGCTCCCCTGCCCCCTGGTGTGGGAGGGTTTCACTATGGGGCTAGGGTGGGAGGCTAGTCCCTGTCGATACATGGGGTGGACAGGCTGTCCTGGTGAGTGGATTATAACTCAGCCTTATAAAGTGTCCCTATGAGGATTGGTCCCCCCGCCCTTGAGGCAACAGTGTTTCACTGTGGAACTGGGAGACATCACCTCATCTGCCCCTTCACGGGCTGGGAACAGACAAGCAGCTAGCCCCATTGTCCCCACAGGGTGACAGGGCTTTCCTACGGGGCTGAAGGCAGGGGAGGAAGAGACTGGCACCGCTGCCCCCATGAAGTTGACAGAGTTTCCAGTTGGGACACTGGGTAAAGGTTAACAACTCTGCACTACCTAGTGACAATGTGTGTCTGTAGGTACAAAGGTGTTGGGAGGAAGGGTTAATCCCCTTATCCCATAACATTAGCAGTGCATCCACATGAGGCTGACAGGAACCCTCCCTTTTGGGGGCTTTAGTACATCTCCGTGGAGCTGGAGGGGATGATGAGGTAAGGGTTAATCCCTCTCTCCTCTCCTGATTTGCCCTGTTGGAGCTGTGTGGTGTGGCGAGGAAGGGGTTACCTCACACCCCCCACACCCTCCAACCCCTGTTAGGGGCACCAATGTATCCCAGTGGGGTTGAATTAAGCGATGAGGAAATGGGCAACCCACTCCAGGTAACAGTAATGGAGGCAGAGGGTGCAGCAAGGAAAGGGTTAATCCCTGTCCCAAATCGAGGTGACAGTATCTCCACGGAGAGCTGTCAGTGATGAAGGAAAGAGTTAACCACTTTGTTTCTTGTGGCAGATTGTATCCCAGTGGGGCTGAAGGGGGTGGCAAGGGGTCACCGCTTGTCACCTCTATGGGGCCGTGCACTGGGGCGCCGTGCGGTGCTGAACCCCTGTGCTGGTGATAGCTCCTCGCCAAGCCCCTAAATGGATCGCCCCTAACAGTGCCCAGTCTTGTGTGTGCGGGAGCTCTTAACCCTATCTCCACATAGGTCTCAGCTCCCCAGTGTGGGTAGGCAGGGGTCATGGGGTGGGGGGTGCAGTCAGGGAATTAAACCCCCATCCCCATATCCAAGGGGCTGGGAAGGGGAGACCGTACGTGAGGAGACACATAGGGACTTTACCCTGTTACCACACCGTGATGAGCACGTTATGGTGGGGCTGGAAAGAGAAGATCTTGTGTGAAGAGGAAGGAAGGGGGATTTGACCTTGTCCTAATGCAGGAGACAAGACCTTGTGAGAGTGAACATGAGGGTCCCTATCATGGGAGACGCTGAGGAAGGTCTTGACCCGTCCCCACACAGACTGGTGGTGGGGGCGTGCAGCAAAGCAGCGAGGGGAGGGTTAACCCCATCCCCACGCAGGTGCCGGCACCCCGGTGGGGCTGTCGGTGGGGAGGGGGAGGCGGGCGGTGCGTGTGGGGGCCTGGGGAGGGGATGATTCATTGCGGGTAGTCATGACATTGCTGCCTGGTTGCTTGCGGCTGCCAGCCGGCACGGGCACGGGTGGCTCTGCCTGCTGCCCCAACACTCCGAGATCCCCGCCGACTCCCTGACTGAACCCGGGCTCCGCTGCCATGCCGGCCATCCTGCTCTTCTGGAGCCGCGCGGAGAGGTACGCACCCGCACCGCGGCGCCCGCCCGGGCACTGAGTGACCGGCGAGCCATCGGACCCTCAGCCCTTGGGGATGCAGCGGGCTAGAGGGATGTTACCTGCCTGGCATTTCTCGCTCAGGGCAGGATGAAAGAGCAGTTCAGTGATGTCCTGGTAGGGCTGCCTAGTTTGGCGTGGGGCATCCGGAGAGGGGATGCTTTCTGTGTGACGGTGACGAGCGAACAGGGGGACGCGGTGGCAGCGAATTTTCTTGGAGTGCATAAAGGTGACTTCTCAGAAGTAGTTTTTGTGCCGCCAGGCTCGAAGGAGGCACCATTCCCAGTCGCTGGTTAGGAGTGTGATGGTTGGACCCCTTTTCTTGTCACCCACTGAGAGGGATAGAGGGACTTCTGTGCATCTGAGGGGGAAAGCCAGGGAGGTGCAAATTGGTTAACGTGACTTTTTCTTCCATCACTGCTGCCCTACTTTTCTCCCTCCCCAGTTTGCCTGGCAGGTGCACAGCCCTGGGCATCAGCAAAGTCGTTTCTGGGGACGCTAGGGTGCTGCTGGCTGCGCTCCACACTCCTCGGCAGGGGCTGTGCACAGGGGGATGTGACGGTACCGGGGTGGCTGGGTGCCATGCGGCAGTGGCAGGGAGGGGGTTCCAGAGCTGGTGGCAGAAGTGCCTTCATCCAACATCTTAGGGAGAAAGCATCAAGAAACCAATTATAAAAGGGAAATTACAGTTCAGCAAGCGACTCCGTTGAAGGGTCCCCTGCGTGTGTCTGGAAAGAGCACAAAGAACAGCAGCTCCCTGGCAGCTCACGGACAGCACTGCCTTGACATCCACTGTCTGTTGGAGCTGTCCTGGAAGCAGGGGTCAGAGCCTACTGTAACCGTCAGGCTGGCAAGGAGCTACCTTTTCGGTGCTCCGGAGGAGCTGGAGCAGGAGGATGGCCACCGGAGCATCCCTTGGCGGCGGCAGCAGAGGCATCTCCGGCACGAGCCGACACCTTTGTCTCCGCCATCCTCTCGCCACCCTCCGGTGCCTCCCGGCCGGGCACACAGCAGCGGCCGACGCCTGTGGACGGCCGCGATGTTTAAAATAAAACTGGAGCCTTTAAAAATGACAGCATGGACTCTGAATGTGTTCGTAAAGTTTCGGTAAGTGGGCTGCCGCTTCTCAACCTCGTGTCCTCATCAAACCATCAGTGCCCATCCCTGGTGTCCTGTGGTGACCTTTGTACCNAAGGAGAGGATGACTGAGCAGAAGCGGAGAGGAGTAATGGGAGAGAGGCAACGGCAAGTCGCAGCTCATCCCCGGGAGGTAGGAGGGAGGCTCAGCGGGGACAGAGTCGTGTTTTACCATCATCCCTGTGCATTGTGAGTGTCGCCTCCACAGCGTGCTGTAACCCACCGGGTCACCGCCCTCGCTGGCAAGGTAAACCGCGGCGTGGCACGGGGGTACATTTCCTTACCGAAATCACCCCCTCCCTGGTCCTGGTGGGACAGAGGGGTCCCTGGCTGGGAGAGCATCCCAGGCAGGCATCCCCACCCTGAGTCGGCGACCCTTGGTGGGCAAGAGTAGATCTTGTGGAGGGTGACCGTGATTTGCCGGATGAGATCTGTTTCTGTGGGAATCGTAGAAGCTGGGAAGCGCTGTGAGGTTTTGTATGGGAGAGGGGGTCACAGTGGTACCGTCGGATTGGGCTCTGTGGGGTCGGAGCTGGGTACTGTAGTCACTGAGAGCAAAATCAAAGGTTTGTCACCTCTGTGTCTCAAGCCGGGGTGCAAAGGGATTGTCTTGCTCTTAAGGTGGGATGGTTGGCATCATTCATATGGGCCAAATTCTGGTAAGGGTCTTGGTGCTGATTGCAGGACGCCCCTGCCCCACACTGGAAGCTGCCCTGGGGAAGAGGGGTGGCATTGATAATGGCAGATTACCTCTAGGTGCTCTAACCTGTTGCTTACTCCAGCAGCAGCAGCAGCCCTCTGGCCTCACAGGGAGGGCAGATGGGGGAGTCAGGCAAGGGGCAGAGCGGCCCCCAGTGCCTGCGTGGGCTGGGTGCTGGCGGCAGCTCTGCGCGCAGGAGCTGGTACAAAATGTGCTGGCATCCAGGAGCTGCCGCAAGAGACACTGCTGGATGCTCTTTACGCCCCCAGGGACTGTCTCCCACCTCTTCTGTGCCCCCACGTGGTGCTGCACGCATCCGTGGGTGCCCCCATCTCCCCTCATGTCCTTCAGAGGTCTGTCCTTCTCTACCTTAGCTCTTCTCCTTAGCCCCCCTCCCACCTCCAGCAAAGCACTTGGTCTCTGACTGGGGCAAAAAAGGGCAGAAGTTGGTGTTTTGTGTTGAGATGGCTAAGCATGGGGCCAATTTCCAAGCCCATGTAGAAGCTCCTCAAGGCAAACCTTGGATGCTTGGAAGGGATGCTAGAGGCTCAGTGCAATATGCCCTATGCATGTGCCCTGGTGGAGACCAGACACCCTTATCTGAGCTTTTGTGGTTCAGGGGTCCCTCTGGGGCCTTCTCTTGGAGCTCGTGGGTAGAGTAAGGGTGGGAGCGACTTTCTGGTGATTTGAATGATAGTGAAGGAGAGGGCCAAGGCTCACACCCCATGCAGAAATCTGTCTGCTGGTGAGGCACAGTGGGCTGGGGCTGCCCAAGAGTGTTTGGAGTAAAGATGGGATGAAACCTGGACTGTAGCAGGGAGCAGGACATTGGCATGAGGGCTTTAGCAGAAAGCAGCAAGTCTACCGGCGGCAGCGCCTGAAGAGCAGGGGCAGCACTGAGCTGTGTTGAGTGAGGTGAGTGGGACAGGCCAGTCTTGAGGAGTCAGGAGTTTGCTGTTGAATAACTGAAGTTTGAGGAGCAGTGGGAAGTGTTCTTGGAGGAGCATGGGGCTTGCTTAGCCTCTGCCCAGAGGAGCTGCCCTCCCGTCTCCTCTGGCTGCTCCCTGGGTCTAGTAGCGTGACTGGGGAATGGGTTAGGGCCATCAAGTTTACCATAGGTTCTAAGGCATGGCCCTGGCCTTGGCCCCCACACAAGTGAGCCTCGAGTTTCTTGCTTGCTGCAAGGTGCAGTTGAAGGCTCCCAGGGAGTGCAAGTCAGGCTAAAAAGCTTTTTTTTTCCCTTTTAAAACAAAACAAAAGAAAAAGAAAAAGAACCAAAAGAAGCCCTCCCACCGTCACAAGATGTTTCTGTCTAACAGCTCCGTTCTCTCTTCGCTAAATACAAATTATGGCTCTGACAGCCGGAGGCACTTACCTCCAGCTGAATGCCAATTGCTTTCAG
>WBNM01027118.1:0-13606 GCA_013399055.1 Ramphastos sulfuratus | reverse complement strand
CAAAATGTTGGAAGTTCCTTAAAGGAACTTCCAACATTTTGCTCCTGAATGCCAATTGCTTTCAGGAGCAAAATGTTGGAAGTTCCTTTAAGGTGAAGGTGGCAGCATGGGTCCCCGGCGCTACTTTCAGCCTCTAAAGATCTGCTATCACCACCCCAACTCGGGTTCCAGGTCCCCAGCTGAGAGAGAACCACGGGGATGGACAGACACAGGCCAGCGGCTACATTTAGACATAGCTCAGCCCTCCTGGCTCAGCGGGTGGGAACACGGGACAAAGACGTGGTCCTGGCCTGACGTTAGCTGTGGCGTAGACCCTATAATAACGCTCTGCCCTGCTCGAGTTCTTCCTCTCCCCATCAGCCTCAGAGATGAGTCTCCCTGTCCCCAACGTGGGGCTCGAAGGGGTAAAACCGGAGCCAGGCAACATCCTGGCACCGGGGCTCTGACCTCCGGTGGGAAGCGTGGACTTGTGCTGGCTGTGGTGCTGCTGGCCGGTGGGACGTAGGGAGCACCGGCTGCGTGATAAGTGCGTGCGGGTCCCATCCCCGGCTGCCCCGGTGCAGCATTCACCTCACAGAGCTGTCTTTGCTTTCAGGAATAAGTACTCGGCTCCCGGCAGCGTCGCCGTCATGGGGAAGGACTATTACAAGATTTTGGGCATCCAGACTGGTGCCAATGAGGATGAAATCAAGAAAGCCTATCGGAAAATGGCCCTGAAGTATCACCCTGACAAGAATAAAGATCCCAACGCTGAGGAGAAGTTCAAGGAGATTGCAGAGGCTTACGATGTTCTGAGTGACCCCAAGAAGCGAGCTGTTTACGACCAGTACGGGGAGGAAGGTAAGGGGGTGAGCACTGCGCACTTGAAGGCAGAGCTGTGGGGTCCAAATCAGTTTTTATAGACAAGGAAAGGTTTTCACATGGAGGACTTCTTGTGGTTCATACCTGTCCCCAAACAGGGCTGGTAGCTGCAGAAATGGGGAGAGTAGAGGCTTTGTGGGTACCAGAAATCACCTCTCATTCCACTCCTTCCTGGGCTGCCCCGCTTTCTCAGCCCCCAATCCTGGGATGGTCTCTCCCTGCCCTCTGCAGCCTAGCAGCCAGCTGAGACAATGGAAGTGGAAGGAGCACACCTCCTGGAGTGAACTACTTCACATACCTGAAATAGTTCATTAACAACCTTTTAACTGACCTAAATATCCTAGTAGAGAAGTTCTACTTCTGCCCACATTCTCCCTGCCTATGGGCACTGGTCCCACTGTCCTCCCTGGTACAGGCTGACCTGCAGGATTCAAGGCTTTTCCCAATTTAAGTAATAGGTCCTTGTTTTGAAACCAAGTGGCTTCTGTTGTCTGGTGGTTGGCACGAAGGAGGAGGAGGAGAGCTGCTCCACCACAGGCGGCCTTATTAGTCGAAGATGGAAAAGCACAACCCCATTCGAGGAGAGCACTGAATAGCATCTGCATTAATCAGCTCAGGACTTGGGTGTTTAAAAGAGCAGGAGGTCTGGCAGGAACAGGCTCTGGGTGAAAGAGGCAGCACTTTGCTGAGGGCCAGTGGGCAGGTACATGCCCTAATGAGCTACCAGGAGAATTAATCAGTGGTGGGTTAATTCTCTACCTGTTAGTTCTGTCAAGGTTATAATGGATGCACCATGCACAGTGAAATAAGAAGAGACTATCTCAAGTGGGAAGCCAGCCCTTCCCCCAGAGGTGATGCCAAAACTGGACCCCACTTGAGCTGGCATCAGAATTGGACCCTGCTCAGGCTGGTGTCACAGGATTAAAGGTGAAACCTCCTGGCTGTACAGTCTGTTAGGAACAACCTCCTGGCTGCACAGTCTGTTTGGGACAGAGGCTCACAAGGAGGGAGGGGCATCTACCTCCTTACTTCATTGAGACCCAGCACACTTTTCATTTCCCATCAAATGCCGTTTNTGCAGTTGAAGGCTCCCAGGGAGTGCAAGTCAGGCTAAAAAGCTTTTTTTTTCCCTTTTAAAACAAAACAAAAGAAAAAGAAAAAGAACCAAAAGAAGCCCTCCCACCGTCACAAGATGTTTCTGTCTAACAGCTCCGTTCTCTCTTCGCTAAATACAAATTATGGCTCTGACAGCCGGAGGCACTTACNTATTCTATGACTCTATGACTTTTGGAGCAAAAGGTTTTGGTGATTGGCATTTTGAAGGAATTCTGGGTCCCCCACACTGCAGCAGACAATGTAAAGCAGAAGTTCATTGACTCACCCAAGAAATTAATCAGAAGATACCCTCAAACTTACCCACTCTGATTTCCCCCCCTCTTA
Organism: Ramphastos sulfuratus; assembly: GCA_013399055.1. NCBI lineage: Eukaryota > Metazoa > Chordata > Aves > Piciformes > Ramphastidae > Ramphastos > Ramphastos sulfuratus. The sequence goes on along the minus strand of WBNM01027118.1, from coordinate 11,305 downwards.
TTTTTCTGTGCTTGTCCCCCTCCTATCACTTGCTGCAGGAGCTGGCAGAAGGGGCAGCCTGTCAGAAATAGCCCTTCACTGTCACCGGTGTGCCCTGAAAATAGTTCTTGAGCTAGGCTTGGCTTAACCCTTCCTAACCCTCCTGGTCAAAAATAACTTTGCAGAGTGTGTTTGACCTCCTGGGGGGCATTTGTCATGTGCCTTGACCTCGTGGAACTTAGTGTAGGTGTTGCAGTGACATTAGTTTCAGCCTGGGACCTGGCAGGGTAGTTTCCAATGGGAATGGTTGCCAAAACACCAAAATGTTGAGCTTACCTGGCATTTTGTACAATCTGTATGCCAGAAGCTGTGTTCCAACATGAAGGTCTACTGGCGTCCACCTGTTCTGCCACACAGACTGGCAGTCACTTCTTGAGCTCAAAGCCTGTTCTTACCTGCAGGATGTGATACTGTTGGACTGTGGTCATCAAGGCAACCCGACAGAGACTGAGCTATTTGGGCAGAATGGAGCCTATCCATGAGGAAAACTGGATCTGGGCTGGTCAGGAAATGTTTTAAATGAAAAGGCCTTGAACTGGCTAGAGTGATCCAAAGAAACACTTCAGAAGGGAGAGAAAAGAGAAAACCTGAATAGATGTTGAACTTGCTGGGTGTAGGAGCAGTGCTGTATGTTGTGGGTTGAGGTGGTGCCTTTCTGGCCCATGTTCCTTGCAGATGGCTGGGCTGGAGAAGGTGACCTGCACCCCCAGGAGCTGCTGGAAGGGCTCCCTAGAGCCAGCAAAGACCACAATCCCATCTGGAGAGTGTGGTCCCAGCATGGTATCTGCCAACAGCAAGTGTTCATGTTTCCTCTTCCCCTTCTCTTCCAGGTCTCAAAACTGGAGGTGGCTCTTCAGGCGGCTCAGGGAACACTTTCCACTACACCTTCCATGGAGACCCCCATGCAACATTCGCATCGTTCTTTGGAGGTTCCAACCCTTTTGACGTCTTCTTCTCTACCAGCCGCTCCCGCCTGTTCAATGGCTTTGACCAGGATGATGCAGATACCAATGATGATGATGACCCTTTCAGTGCCTTCAGCCGGTTCGGCTTCAGTGGCATTAACGGGATTCACCGGAGGCACCAAGAGTCCCTCCACACGCGGAGGAAGATTCAAGACCCACCCATCATCCATGAGCTCAAAGTGTCCCTAGAAGAGATCTATCACGGCTCCACCAAGAGGATGAAGATCACACGCAGAAGGCTCAATGCCGATGGCCGGACCACGCGGACTGAGGACAAGATCCTCAACATTGTCATCAAACGGGGTTGGAAGGAGGGAACCAAAATCACATTCCCTAAAGAAGGGGATGCCACTCCAGACAACATCCCTGCTGACATCGTCTTCATCCTCAAGGACAAGCCTCACTCGCATTTCAAGAGGGATGGGACAAACGTGATCTACACAGCAAACATCAGTCTTAAAGAGGTGGGTATGGGTAGGAAATGTCACAGGGTGGAAGGTGGTGCTGAGTCATGGCACACAGGACCAAGACAAGAGCCAGTGTTCTGGCGCTGATGAGGAAGGACCAGGTGGGTTGTGAAAGGCGTAAGCAAAGCCCTCTTCAGAGAGGACTGCAAAGGCCAACTCCTGCTTGGTTTGGAGGTAGTCAACTTCCATGCCAGGTGTAGGGCATGGGTGCTGCGATCCCTGCTGAACATGCTTTGCTTCTTGAACCAATACAGGTTGTTTTCACCCATTTTTTCCTTTCCCCATGCATCTTGTCCTTCTGTTTTCACTCAGGGTGTTCACAAGTAGAAAAGAGCCCAGATTCTCCATACCAATAGCATTGGGTGCCTTCCACCACGGGCAGAGAGCAGGATCAGGTGGGGAAAGGAGGCACCTTGCCCAGCCCAAGCAATGCTTTAGCTGTCTTCCTGGGTTCTGGCTTTTCTAGACAGAGGTTCTTTATCTAGGAATAAAGAACCAAATAAAAGAAATATTCAGGCAGTGTGCAAAACCCAGCACAGGGCGTGCCAATCTTGGAGGTCACAGCAGCACTGGATGCATTGGATCCAGGCAGCTGTATAAAGGTGGGAGAGGAAGAGGAGATCACCCCAGTGCAAGATGAGCCACTGGCTGCTGCTGTGTAGCTGCCTTTTAATAAATCCCAGCTGCATTTAACATTGATGTTTTTGGCAGCTGCCATTTGCTGTTCCTTTCAAAGTGTATAGGCTGCCTGTCTTCTTAATGAGCCCATTTTCTCTTTTTTTTTTTTTTTTTTCATGAAGACAGATTTATGTTCCCAAATGCATTTAATAGAAATGAGCTCAATGGGCCAGACCTGAGGCATGGAAACGTGAGCTCTTTAGTGTGCCAGCAAGTCGGGAGAGCTCTGTGGTGGCTCTGCATCCCAGATTGGGCTGTGAGTGAGTGTGCTGGGGGGAAAGGGGCAGCCACATGGGGCAGGCAGGGCTGGGTGATTCTGGAGCAAACTCAAATCGACTTGCAAGCTTAGAAGTTGGATTTCCAGGGCAGTGTGAAGTGCAGAGGTTTATTCCTGTGGTGGCTGGCTTGCTCCCCTGGCCGCTCCAGAAATACTTGGGAGAGACTGCTGTATTTTTGGACCCGTGCCTGCCATATCTCACATGCTTCCTTCTGTGCGTTTCCCTGTCAGCAAAATTAACCCCAGGCTGGCTGTGCTGGTGTCTAGACCGTTAGCCCAGGTTCATGCACTGCTCAGACACTCAGCTGGAGTTGCCTTTTGGGCAGCAAGTGGAAAAGCCTGCTCCAACACCAGGTGCCATGGCAGCAGAAGTGCTGGTGTTGGGTACCTGAGATCTCTGTGAGCGAGGCAGGTGTGTTGGCATTTGCTTTGCACCATGCAGTTACAAAGTGGAAAACTGCTGGGCCAGGCAAATTCCTCATCTCTGTGATGTAATTTCTGGTCTCTGTCCTCCTTCATGGCAAACCCAACATGTTGGGCATCCTTGGGGAACTGCTAGCCTGGCTGCCATTCCCAGCCTGCTGTCTGCCAGTGCAAGGTGATACCCTGCTGCTTTTGTCTTTCATTAAAAGAAGTATCTTAAGTGCTCTAGAGTATGAGCAGATGGTCTCCAGCTCCACATGCCACCATGTCAGTATGTGATGAAGTACAACCTTTTCATCATGTGTGCCTAAAGCCATAGCCCTGGGTGCTCTCCTTGAACCCTGGTAAATCTGCCCTTTTTAGCCTGAGCTTTCATCTCTGCCAGTGCCATGAGAACAGCACAAGCACAGTGCCAAGAGGCTCACTCCAGCCATGCTAGAGACCCCTCACCAGCACCCTGCTGCCATGCAGAGCAAGACAGCTGATACTTGGGCAGGACAGCATCTTCCTTCTCCATCCCACAGACCCCTCCAGAAAGCTGTCGAGGGAGGTGATGCTCTTCTAACTCTCACGTCCCAGCCCCACTGGGTCCCATATCCCCCCAGTCTGGGGTGGCACGGGTTGGCTGTCACCAGGCTGCTGTGGAAGCCAGAGGTGTACAAGGGCTTCCCCAGGGAATCGTGGGCTGTGGCAAAGTGTCCCTTCCTAAATTGCAGGCACACATCACGGTGGGAGGCTGAGAGAGGGAAGTTTGACACTGCTGCTCAGCATCTGCCTCTCCTGGCAGGCAGATCTTCAGGCAAGTGCTGCAGGCAGGGCCTTGCACCTGCCTGGCTGCCTACCTAAATGCTTGCCCTCAGCAGCCACCTGCTTTGCATCCTTTACCTGGCATCACCTTGCTCAGGGCTTCCACGCATCAGCACCCAGCCGATCTGCGACTGGTGGCACTGTCCCTGCTGGTGGCTTCGCTGCAAGCGGAGGAGGACCTAACGCTGACCTAGATAAAGCTCTTCTCTCACAGCACAGCGCTCAGCTATCAAACCCAGGGTGATTTCTTGCCTAGGGATAAACCAAGCCTCTTTCTAGGAAGTGGGGCAGCTCCCACGGTTACTGGTGTTACTTCAGCAACTCGTTTTGCAAATGCCGGCGAGGCTGAGCAGTAAGAATGAAAAATAGGGACATACGGCAGAGCAAGCGCCTTGGATTCTGGCATCTTGGCTCTAGATAGGAGACATTCAGAGACATTCCCATCTGCCTTTGCTGTTTGCTGTTACCACTCTCTCCTGCTTGCATCCCTCTGCTTGGTCTGTCCATCAGCTCTTATTCTCCTTCCCATTTTGTGGCTGGAGGTGCCCTTTTCTTGGCATACATGGACTGGTGCAGCCTTCCACAGTCCATAGTGTGAGCACCAGTGAGCAGGAAGGCTTTGGAGTCCTTGAGTGAGCATGGGGCAGAGTTGAGTTGATAGGGGGATATCATCCCTCAATTTCCCTCTATCCAGATGGAGATCCAGCCAAGCAGCCACTGCTTGCACAGAGCTGGCATCCTCTTGCATCCAGAAAAGCTCATCCCTGGAGGGTGTCCTTCTCAGGAGGAGACACTATACAGACGAGCTGTGCAAGCACATGGCTCCATCTTGTTCTTCATTCCCCAGAGTCCCCCACCTGGCTCTGGCACAGATCCCTCCGTGCTCACCCTGGTGCAAAGCCCTGGCTTAACCACGGAAACTGCAGCCAGCAGCCTTGAGCCAGTGGGCAGCGTGGAAAGGTAGTTTTCTCCTAGTGCCTGTTGCTCCTCTGCCACCAAACCAAAGGCTCTTCCTGGGAAGGGGAATGCAAACCATCCCTCTCATCTACTGAGAAACAGGAATTGCATACTCCTTCCCTCCCCAGGCAAGATGTTTTGGGAGGAGTAAGACACCCAGGACCTGACTCAGAGGGCAAACCCTCACCAGCTTCCAACCTGGAAGCCTAATGCTGTAACCTGGTAGACCTCCCTCCCCCTCTTCCAGAAGCATCGCTCCGCAGTTCTCTCCCTCAGCTCTTGCAGAAAGCCTGGAGACGCTCCTGCCCACGTGTACGTCAGAGCTGTCTGAGTTATTTAAGGACACAAGGATTTTCTTGCTGCATTCCCACGTCACGTGGCTGGCTAATGCAGGGTGGTTTGCGGCTGCCGCGGCACCCACCACCCTGGCTGCTGCTTGAGGCTGGGGTACAATGGGATGGCACCCACAAAGCTGCTTCTTGGCTTTGCAGTGGGGGCTGGTGGCAGGGACCTGTCTCTCCAGGACGTCAGATTCTAGAGATGGTGGCTGCACCACCATCCCATGCTAACATAGTCTTTTGGGGCTGTTGTTATTGGGGGATGGAACGCAGTCTGTGCTATAGATAAACCCCAGTGCCGGGCAGAGCTGTCGGGCTCTAGAGGATGACAGCTGATGAACCATGGAGGCATCCAATGATCTCAGCTGGATTTTCGGCTGCCTGAGGCTGTGAAGGGTCTAAATTTAGCCTGTCTTGTTGCTGCAAGTGGCCGAGTGCTTGCTGGTGGTGCCTCCTGGAGAGCCCAGAAGGCAGGGAATGGGTCCTTTCACCCATGACGCTTGGGCAGCCCTCTCCTAGGACCTCCTTGCTGGTGCACTCCTCCCCTGCATGTCTGCTGCAGCCTAGTTAATAGTGGCTAGACTGGACTGGCACAAGTAGAGATTCAGGCTTGCACTGGTGAGGATCAACCAATGCTTTTGGGCACCATCCAAAGGGAGCTGGGTGGTTTAACCCAGGGAGCAGCTGGGGGGATGACAAGGTGTGGCTGTTGGCATGGCTTGGGATGTCAGACCCATCTGTCAGTGTGTCCCATCTTGTCTCACCAGGCCTTGTGCGGCTGCACCGTGAACATTCCCACCATCGATGGGCGGGTGATCCCGCTTCCCTGCAGCGACATCATCAAGCCAGGAACAGTGAAGAGACTTCGTGGCGAGGGGCTGCCCTTCCCCAAGGCTCCCTTCCAGCGAGGAGACTTGATTGTGGAGTTCAAAATCCGCTTCCCTGACAGGATCGCTCCCCAGACAAGACTGATTCTCAAGCAGCACCTCCCTTGTTCCTAGAGCCTGAGGACACTCCTTCAAGCAGCAATACTCCAAACGCGCACGTGCCACAGCACCTTGGCCCGCCTGGAGCAGAGGTGCCACAGCACTTTCAAATGCAAAAAACCCCAACATTCACACCACTTCCCTTCTCCAAAAGAAACACCCAACCCACCTCCTGGCCATCCCACCCCCACCATTCATCCCTCCCACATCCATCTCTCTTGGCCTGTTTTCTACTCCAGCAGCAGAGAGGCTCCTGCCCATNGAAAGCCCGGGGTGGAGCTTTCTTGTTCAGATGTGTTGAGTTTGCATTGCTGCTTTCTTTTTCAATACATATATATAGAGCTCGTTAGATAAACTCTGTAAGGGTTTTTTTCTCTGCCCGTTTTGGGATTCCTAGCGTGTTGCACCTTGACTTTTTTATTGGGGATGGTTCAGTCACATGAACATCAAACCCTCGTGATAGGGGGTGTGTGTAGCACAAGTCTGGGTGCAAGCGCAGAGCCAAACGTGAGCAGAGCTGTGAGTTTCACTAGCATTTGAGGTCAACCTTAGGGATTTAATAAGAAGAAAGGTGTGTGTGTGTGTGTGCGTATATATTTTTNCTGATGAACCATGGAGGCATCCAATGATCTCAGCTGGATTTTCGGCTGCCTGAGGCTGTGAAGGGTCTAAATTTAGCCTGTCTTGTTGCTGCAAGTGGCCGAGTGCTTGCTGGTGGTGCCTCCTGGAGAGCCCAGAAGGCAGGGAATGGGTCCTTTCACCCATGACGCTTGGGCAGCCCTCTCCTAGGACCTCCTTGCTGGTGCACTCCTCCCCTGCATGTCTGCTGCAGCCTAGTTAATAGTGGCTAGACTGGACTGGCACAAGTAGAGATTCAGGCTTGCACTGGTGAGGATCAACCAATGCTTTTGGGCACCATCCAAAGGGAGCTGGGTGGTTTAACCCAGGGAGCAGCTGGGGGGATGACAAGGTGTGGCTGTTGGCATGGCTTGGGATGTCAGACCCATCTGTCAGTGTGTCCCATCTTGTCTCACCAGGCCTTGTGCGGCTGCACCGTGAACATTCCCACCATCGATGGGCGGGTGATCCCGCTTCCCTGCAGCGACATCATCAAGCCAGGAACAGTGAAGAGACTTCGTGGCGAGGGGCTGCCCTTCCCCAAGGCTCCCTTCCAGCGAGGAGACTTGATTGTGGAGTTCAAAATCCGCTTCCCTGACAGGATCGCTCCCCAGACAAGACTGATTCTCAAGCAGCACCTCCCTTGTTCCTAGAGCCTGAGGACACTCCTTCAAGCAGCAATACTCCAAACGCGCACGTGCCACAGCACCTTGGCCCGCCTGGAGCAGAGGTGCCACAGCACTTTCAAATGCAAAAAACCCCAACATTCACACCACTTCCCTTCTCCAAAAGAAACACCCAACCCACCTCCTGGCCATCCCACCCCCACCATTCATCCCTCCCACATCCATCTCTCTTGGCCTGTTTTCTACTCCAGCAGCAGAGAGGCTCCTGCCCATCACAGCTCTCTTGGCTGCCAAACTTGTAATTTTTTTCCCCAGAGGTCCAGCTTTTCCACCTCACACATGTGAGCAGCATGGGCCCTTTGCCCAGGGAGGTGCATCACAGTGTGGGTGTTTTTTTTACATCACCTGCTTCTCAGGCCACTTCTGCCACGAGAGGCTGGGCTTGCTGGGGTCTGGCAGTGTAAATAGAACTCCGCAGGATCTGGCATCCCCAGTGTTGATTTTTCTCTTCCCCACTTTGATACTTGCTGCTGTCTGAGGTCCTGGCTGCACCACGGTGCTGATCGCTCCCACCCGTGGTTAGCCTCCCTGTAGCTGGACTGTTTCTCACCTGGGACCACAGTGTCGAGTCCGACCATGGTCCACTCCCTGTGCCAAGCCTACAACCGAGCCTCGGCTGTGCCAAGAGACAGAGCACGTGGGGATGGTCCCATCCAGCTTCCTGCCTCTGCCTGGGGCTGTCCCCAGTGCCTGTGGGCAGCGCCTGCCTGNGTGTGTGTGTGTGTGCGTATATATTTTTCTACAGGGACAATTAATTCAGGAGGTATTTCTGGGCATCAGGGTGGAGCTGAGAGGCACCTGAGGCAATCTTACTTGGTGGCTTCATTTTCAAATGCTGTATTTTTTTAAAACCTTCAGAATTTCCATCAGAAGAATTTTTATATTTCTTAACTTTCTCAGCCCACCCTGCCTCGTGAGAGTTCTTTTTTCCTCAGAAAGGCTCCTACAGAGCAGGAGGCGCGTTTGACCTGGCTTTGTACAGCTCTTCCACCACGGCACCACTAAAAGAAACCTCTGCCGAAATATTCCCCCTGCTCCAGGAGTCCTTTTGTTTGTTCGGCGAAATCACTGACGCAACTAGGTGGGATCCTTCGGGGCAGGGTGTCAAGCGCGGGGTGCCTGTATGGGCTGGCTGTAGAGCTATACAGTGTTACCGTGCACAGTGAGGAGACAGGCGCTACTTAATTGCCCGGTTTGGCCAGCGAGGGGGCACCACCAGTTCCCTCCACTGGTCCCTGTGGAATTTAACTTGGAGAAACCTGATGGACACCGCGAGCGAGAAGACAGGCCAGCGCGCAGACGCAAGCTGCTTTGTTTTTCTCAGTTTCAATGAGACCTGAATGTTTTTTAGTGGATTTTTTTGTAATTCTTTCTTTTTTTTTTCCTTTTTTTTTTCCTTTTCTTTTTGTAATGTCAGTATTGAGAGAAATAAAGTATTTTGAAAAAATACACTGCCTCAGCGTGTTGTGATGGAAGATGCTGGGCTCTGCTCGTATCGGCAGCAGCAACAGGGCTCTGTGCCAGGGTGGTCAACAGCACCTGGCTTGCTGGCTGCCAGCCAGCCACGAAGGAACTCAGGAACTTTGAGGCTGGTATGGTCTGTTTGCTGCACAGGACCTTCAGGGCCTGATGATGAGTGGATGGGAATGAGTATGTGACCTGCTCAGTCACAGATTGCAGCCGTTTGTCTGATTGAATGGCATTAGTTGTGCTGACCTTGTTGGCAGGGCCCAGGAGTAGGGGAGACCGGTCAGGAGCTCTGTGGCCCCCTGGGGCTCCTGGGTGATGTGGGCAAAGAAGGCTCCTTCTGGGCTGCCCAGGTGGAACTCGAGGGATGCCAGTGCCCAGCATTTCTCAGAGGGTGTCTGGGACAGGGCCAGAGGCAGTGGCCTAAGTTTGACCCAGGCAAAGTTCTGCTGATACCAGGAGTTTGCCTGTGGAGTAGTGCCTGTCAGTAGGGTGGGCACATCCATGGAGCAGGGGACACCCATGAGGGAAGAATGCCTGTGGTAGTGGGGATGCCTTTGTTAAAGTGCTAGCCATGAGAAGGAATGTACATGGGTCAGGGGGTGCCCAGGGGGAGGGGCTGTCATAGAATCATGGCAGAGTCACAGAACAGTTTGGGTTGGAAAGGTCTGTAAAAGTCCTCTAGTTGCAGCTGCTTTACCCTGGGCAGGAACACCTTCTGCTAGACCAGGTTACTCAAACCCCATCCAGCCTGCTCTTTACCACTTACAGGGAGTGGACATCCACAATTTCTCTAGGCAACCTGTTCCAGTGCCTCACCATCCTCAAGAACATTTCTTCCTTACAACTAACCTGAGCCTACCCTTTCACTTAAAGCCATTATCTCTTGTCCTGTCACTGTACACTGTTGGAAAATGTCCTTCACCACCCTTCCCTGGGTCCCCTTTAAGTGGCAGAAGGCCATGATAAGGTCTTCTCAGAGCCTTCTTTTCTCCAGGCTGAACAAGTCAAAATCTCTCAGCTAGTCCTCACAGCAGAGGTGCTCCAGTGCCCTGATCAGCTTCATGGCCTTCCACTTAAGCAGATTCATGTCACAGAATAACAGTGCCATAGAACACTTTGGGTTGGAAGGGACCTTTAAAGGTCATCTGGCCCAACCTCTCAGCAATGAGCAAGGACATCACAGATCACAGGATGTTAGGGGNACTCCTGCTGAATGGCCACACAGCCTCCAGGTGTGTCAGCCAAGCCTCCCCATTTGGTATTGTCAGCAAACTTGCTGAGCAGACTCTGTCTGTTCCCTCATCAATGTCATTGAGCAGAACTGGACCCAGCACTGGTCCCTGGGGGACTCCCCTAGTTAAACATCTCCAGCTGGACTTGGGACCATTGATCACCACTCTTCGCACTCTCACTGTTTAACCAGTTTTTAATCCACCTCACTGTCTGCTCTTCTATCCCATCCTCACAAGGATGTTACAGGAGACAGTGTCAGAAGTCTTGCCAAGGTCAAGGTAGATGACATCTACTGGTCTCCCTGAATCTACCCCTCTGGTTACAGCAGTATAGAATGCTATCAGGTTAGTCAAGCATGATTTCTCCTTGGTAAATCCATGCTGACTACTCCTGATAATCATCTTTTCTTCCAAGTGCTGAGAGATAACCTCCAGAATGAGCCACTCCATCACTTTTCCAGGGATGTGAGGCTGCCTGGTTTATAGTTCCCTGGAACATCTTCCTTTCCTTTTTTGAAGACTGGAGTGACAGTGGTTCTCCTCCACTCCTCAGGCACCTCTCCTGTTTGCCACGATTTAGCAAAAATGATAGTGGCAGAGCGACATCAGCCCAGTTCTCTCAGCACCCTTGGGTGCATCTCATCAGGGCTCATGGTCTTGTGAATGTTCAATTTGTGTAACTGATCCCTTACCCAGTCTGCATTGACCAGTGGGGAGCATTCCCCCCGCTCCAGGTTTCCTCTTCTTCATCTAGGGGCCAGAGCTCATAGGTGAGTTCAGTCTTGGGAGTAAAGACTGAAGCAAAGAAGATTATTTAGCAGCTCTGCCTTTTCTGCATCCTCAGTTCTCAGGGCTGCCTTCTCATTCAGCACTGGGCCCACACTTTCCCTATTCTTCCTTTCATTACTCATAGATTTGAAGAAGCCCTTGTTCTCTTTTTACTTCCTTTGCCAGTTTTAGTTCCGAGATGGTTTTGGCCTTCCTTGTTGCCCTCCTACATGTCCTGACAACTTCTCTATAGTTCTCCCAAGAGGCAAGTCCCTTCCTCCATGAATTGCAAGGTTCTTTCTTCCATGAGATTATCTTCAGAAGCTCCTTGCTCCTCCATGCAGGTCTCCTAGCATATCTACCTGATTTTTTACTCAAGGGAATCTATCTTGGGCTTGGAGGAAGTGGCACTTAAAAACTGACCAACTTTCTTGGGCTTCTTTACCCCCTAGAGCCTTAGCTCACAGGATTCCTGCAAGTACATCTCTGCAAAGAACTACTTCAGGGTGCTCAGAGCCCCACCTAACCTGACCATAAAGGTTTCTAGGGACAGGGTATCTACTGCCTTTCTGGCAAGCTGTGCCAGTGTTTCAC
>WBNM01027116.1:0-10432 GCA_013399055.1 Ramphastos sulfuratus | reverse complement strand
AATGGCGGAAGGCAAGCACCCCGTGTTCCCTGCTCCTTTTATTAACACAGCCCAAAGATCAAATGGACCTTTGGACACGAGATAGCCAATCAAATGGCAGTTAGCCAAGATTTGGCCATATTGGGTGAAGCCATAGGCTTGCTTTACCCTTTTTTGGGCAGAACACGGGCCTTGCATAAGGCAACTGTGTGCACCCTGTTTACCGCAGTGGCTGGGCTGACCCCAGACCCCAGACTTAGTGGCTCCAGGTTCTTTGTCCCTTTTCCTGCGGTTGCTCTCTCCCCAAAACAGAAGGAGGGAGAGCATAAAAATGTCCTGGGTAAACCAGGGCATTCACAAGCCTAATTTGGCCTGTTTAGGCCTACCACGACAATTTTCTGTAACACAGAATCACAGAATTTATCACAGAACATTAGAGGTTGGAAGAGACCTCCAGAGATCATTGAGTCCAACCACTCCTGCCAAAAGCAGGCTAGGGTAGTCTGCACAGGAACGCATCCAGGTGGGTTTTGAAAGTGTCCAGAGAAGGAGACTCCACAAACTCTCTGGGCATCCTGTTCCAGTGCTCCATCACCTCCACTGGTGACACTGACACTGTACTAATCTTTGCAATTGAACTTTTAATAATCTTTGATTGATCTCTAATGAATATATGGAACAAATTTAACTCAATCGGAAATACATTTTCTAATTATTGTTGGGCTTGCTTTGATTAACCAGTTGAAAACTCAGCTGGTCATGAAGCTCCAAGCATATATGTTCAGTCAATCCAACTACTCAAATAATTGCTTTTAATTTGACACATTTTAGTTTTCTATAGCAGAGTTAGATATCTAACTCCATATGTGTAGTGGATACTCCCTTATAGAATCATAGAATGGTAGGGTTGGAAGGGACCTCAAGGATCATCTAGTTCTAACCCACTGCCATAGGCAGGGACATCTCCCACTAGTAAAAGTTACTCAAGGCCTTGTCCAACCTGGCCTTGAACACCGCCAGAAAGGGAGCATCCACAACCTCCCTGGGTGAGAAGAACTCAAATTTCTTCTAGGAAAACTGAATACAGAACTGCCTTCAGTATTTTTAACCTCAAGAAGAAAATGTTTTTCTACCTCTGATTTTTCACCATTCACCTCTGCAACTCTGTGGAAAAGGGCTGCATATTTAAAAAGCTAATGCAAAACTTGATGCTCTCCCCAAAGTGTTAAAAGTGGAAATATATCTGCAAGAGGATCTTCAGCTTCTCTGCATGTTGTTATTTCAGGCTGCAATCTCCACAAATCTGGCCATTCCTGCACCTCTTGGATATAGTGAATCTCAAGATAAAAAGTGGTTTTTTTAAATAAATAATAATATTGTTCCTAAAAATATGTGAAATTTTCATTCACCTTTTAAACAAATGAAGCACAATAGATTTCACATCTCTGGTTACTCTGTAATATCACACTCTGATGAATAAGGGGATAAAATTTAATTAGGCACGTGCTCTCCTGGTTGTTACCTACATGTTATTTTTCATTTGTTTGCAGTCTTGGATTATACTCGACCACAGAAAGGAAGAAAGAGGCAGGCTTCTAGAAAAGTCAGCTTTCCAAGATGCCACTGCAGTGTTTGAGGAGTGAAGACAGACAAATCTGGCCTGCAACAGCTGGTTGACAATCAGTTGTACATTATGGGGCTCCAAAAATGTGTTCCCTGCTACCATGGAAAGCCTTTTTTCCCCCCGCCGTCGTGATGGGGTCTGGCTGCATTGACACCACACCTAGGGCTGACAGGGCCCAATAGGGATGAAGATGCGGTTGCAGGTTGCAGGTTGCGGGTTGTGGTACTCAAACTGAGTCCTATCCTGATAAACTGAGTTGAGAATGTGCTGGGGCCCAGATGACATTATCTTGCTGCTGCTTGCTGGTCTGAATCATCCACAGCCTCTCTTATTGTATGGTTAACAATGCCCCATTCTCCTGTGTCTGGCACAAAGAAAATGAAGCCTGGTTTTCAAAGAGGCTCTACTCCTGTACCAGAAGTGAAAACATAAGTTTAGAGTGTAAAAAGCAATTATGTTATTTGCTGGACAACATTGCACGAATTGCAGTTCAATGATGAAACAAAAGCTGGAGTCTTTGGAAAGGTTAGGAATAAATTATGGGACTTTTTTTTTTTTTTTTTAAGTCTGCTTTATATTATAAGAACAAATTATATTTATTTTGCTCTTCTGTCAGTTTGGCAGTTACCTTTTTTGAAAATGAGTCGGCCTTTAATTCATTTAATATTAATCTAAGACTACATTCTAACCAGAAATTGTGTAAACCTTCAATGTATTTATTCATAATATATGCTTAGACACATTTTACCACCTCTTCAGACTAGCTATTAATGTTTTTAATAATACCAAGGTAGAAAACTTTTGGAAACCAAACATAAGGAAAGCAGTGACAAGAATTTGCTGAGACAGAAGTATGTTAAATAAATAAAGAGCAAAGCGTGTGAGAGAAGAATTGTGTGTCACAATACCAACTGGGAAAGAAGAGAAAACTAATTCAGTGCTTACATAAATAAAGGATAAGAGCTGATGATATATGTAATGGTAAAGCTGAGAACACAGTCAGGCTTCACAAGGAGAGCTGGTGGGGATGGGGCTACAGGAGGAGACTGTCTCTTCTACCCTAGTCACACAGTGAGCTATAATAACCAGCCCAACAGAGAACATTTCATTTTATTTCTTGCTTGATGAGTGAGTTTTCTGCTGTTTGGGGGAGCTGAATCACATTATTGGATGAGCAGATACATGCCAGAGAGAGGATAAAGTAAGGTGGGCAGATAGGAGAGGAGACTGGTAGAAATGACACTCATATACAAGAAGGGCCAGAAGGAGCACCCCAGGGGAACTACAGACCTGTCAGCCTGACCTTGGTGCCAGAGCAGGTTACAAGGCAGATCATCATGAGTGCTGTTATGCAGTGTGTGCAGAGCAAGCATGTGATAAGGCTAGGGCAGCATATCTTCATGAAAAGCAGGTCCAGCTTAATGAACCTGAACAAGGTGACCTTCTTAGTGGATGTGGGAAAGGCTGTGGATGTTGTTTATCTGAACCTTAGCAAAGGCTTTGACACTTTCCCACCTTTGACACCACTCTCCCAGAGAAACTTGCTGCACATGGATAGATGGATGCTTCACCAGGGGAAAAAAATGTCTGGATGACTGGGCCCAAAGAGTGATGGTGAATGGAGTAAAATCCAGTTCGTGGCTGGGCACAGGTGGTGTTCCTCAGGGCTCAGGTTTAAGGCCAGTTTTGTTTAATATCTTTATCGATGATCTGGACAAGAGAATTAAATGCATCCTCAGTAAGTTTGCATGTGATGCTAAGTTGGGTGGGAGTGTTGATCTGCTTGAGAGTAGGAAGGCTCTGCAAAGATGACTAGACAGGCTGGATCAACAGGACAAGTCAGTTGCACTAGGTTCAAGAAGGCCAAGTGCTGTGTCCCACAGTTGGATCACAACAAACCCATGGAGTGCTACAAGCTTGTGTTAGAGTGACTGGAAAACTGCCTGTCACTAAAGGACCTGAGGGTGCTGGTGGACATTCAGCTGAACAGAAGTCAGCAGTGTGCCCAGCTGGCCAAGAAGACAACAGCATCCCCAGCTGTATCACAACAGTTTTGGCCAGCAGGACCATGAAAGTGATTGTGCACTTGTACTCTGCACTGGTGAGGCTGCACCTCAAATACTGTTTGGGTTTGGGCTTCTCACTGCAAGAAGGCCATTAAGTTTCTTGATCCTGTTAAGAGAAGGGGGAAAAAAGCCAGCAAAGGGCCTGGAGCACAAGTGTTCTGAGAAGTGACTGAGGGAACTGGGATTCTTTAGTCTGGAGGAGAGATCTTATTGCTCTCTGCAACAACCTGAAAGGAGGTTGTGGTGAAGTTAATACTGATCACTCCTGCCTAGTATCACGTGATAGAGTTGTGCCAGAGGAGGTTTAGATTGGATATTAGGAAATATTTATTTACTGAAAGGGTGGTCAGGAATTGCAGTAGGTTGACCAGGGAGGTGGTGAAGTCACTGTCCCTGGAGATGTTTGGAAAACATATATACATAGAACTCTGGGACACACTTTAATGACTGTGGTGTTGCTAGGTCAGCTGTTTGGCTTAATGATCTTAAAGAACTTTTCCAAGCAAAATAATTCTATGATCCTCTGATTCTGTGCATTAGGTTATGCATCTTTCAGTGGAGAAGAGCTGTTAATTTAGAACAAGTCATCTTATGAAAATATCCTTACAGAGATTTTCTCACAAAACCTCATCATAAAAGAATCAAACTACTGCTGATGTGCCTAGACCAAGGAAGCATGGGATTTGCATAAATATTTTGTGGACTTGAATTTTTAAAATTGCAGAATCTTATATTCTGCAACATTTTTTTGGTGGTAAAACAGTCTCCTGAAGACAATCCCCCTAGGAAAAATACAGAACTAGCTACTACATAGTTTTCTATCAGCACTTTTGTCCTTCAGAGCACAACCATTTGTATACGTTACAAAAAAAAAATGCTGCAAATAAAAACACACCACTGTTAAGTTTAAAGAACTTGTGAATATCCATGGTTGCACCAAGATTCAAAAAAATGAGAAATCTACTCAGAACTAAGTCTTTGTAATAGAAAGTAAGTGTAAAAATTTCAAATGCAGCTATTGAATTTTTTTTTCCTCCAACTATCTTGTTCTACTCATAGTGGTTTCAGTAAATAAAACAGCCACATGTTACTGATATTTTGTAATAGTCTGACAAAACAGTCAGACCATGGGTATATCTCTGCCTAGAAGGTAGGATGACTCTGTCTTTTAGGGACTTCCAGAGAACACACATTTTAGATGACAGATCTGCTTTTCAGTTTCTCCTTCAGGAAGCAATCCGTGACCCTCTTCCAGGACTGTCTTCACTAGTGTCTCTGGATTATTTTAACCTGATTTTCAGCTGTGATATGTTGCAGTTCCCAAGAAAGTATCATTCTCAAAAGTCTCCCTGAAAATGTTATGAATGGTAGCTGGAATGTGGAGCCACAGTAACAGCTTTTTATGATAAGAAGTGTGAGTATTGACTAAAAGGTGCAGTCTCCTCCAAGAAAGGATGTTTTTTTCAGTGGGTCCTATATGTATATTATCTTACCAATACTTACTGGTTTATTTCATTCTTTATGCACACATGCATCTATGTTTAAGGCCTTGACTATTTTGCAGGCCAAGTGATGGACCTCTTGCTACAGATTCAGTGCTTGATCTTGCAGAATCTTGAACCTGCAAATCCCCACATAGATCAAAACAATGCCATGTTAGATCAGACATTGACTCAGGAAATTCACATTAAGGCAAGAATTACATCTGAACTAATAATCCCTAAATCTCAGCAGGGCTCCAGAACTGTAACATCTCTGCACCATGTCTAGATTTAACCTAGATTACACCTGACAGCTCAGAGCTTCTGCTTTATGTTGCTGTACACTTTACAGACTAGAGCCAGGGCAGATGAAGTCCATATACCACACAATTCCTCACTGATACTCTGTTGTCATTTTCTCTGAGTTTCATAGTGTCGGGGAGGGGTAATTAGGTACTGCGAGACGATATTATAAAAATATTAATATATAATTTATTAATATTAATCAATCGGAACTCGCACCACCCCCTACCACCATTTAATAATAACAATAGTAACAGGCTCTTAGCAACGTTATGGAAACAATATACAGGTCATAACAGGATCTGGAAATAACTGTTAAATATATATATTAACAGAACTCAAACCAAACTGGAAAAGAGGTTTGTGGTCAATGTACCACCTGCGGCCAGTACGCCGCTTGTTCACTAGATGGACCCGAGAAGCAGCTTTCTGCTTATGGCAGAAGGCAATCAATGATTACAAGAGGCTTGGTATTTATTCACAAAAATATATCACAGGAAAATAATACCCTAAGCACGTGGCGGGGTTTCCCGTGTTGCCGGGCTGAAAGTTGCCGGAGGCTTTAAAGTTTCTCCAGGCTCCTGAGCGCTGGGGAAGAGGAGACAATCTCTGACCTGATCCTGGCTGGCTCTGGAAGCAGGCTCTTACAGGCAGGATGTCTCACTGTATCACGCTGGCGAATGCGTGGAGGCAGCAGGCAGGATGCAAGCAGGCATCTGTAATGGTGGAAGGCACGCACCCCGTGTTCCCTGCTCCTTTATAACACAGCCCAAAGATCAATTGGACCTTTGGACACAAGATAGCCAATCAAATGGCAGTTACCCAAGATTTTGCCATATTGGGTGAAGCCATAGGCTTGCTTTATCCTTTTTTGGGCAGATCACGGGCCCTGCACAAGGCAATCATGTGCCCCCTAGCAACCACAGGTGATGGACAGACCCCGGACCCCAGACTGAGTGGCGCCAGGTCCTTTGTCCCCTTTCCCGCGGTTGCTCTCTCCCCAAAACAGCAGAAAAACATGTCTGCACAAGCCAGGACATGTACAAGCCCAAGAGGCCTGTTTAGGCCTACCACGACACATAGATCTTCATACAATATTCTAGGTGAGAGGATCACTTCTGCTCAGGTAAAATTAATTCCCTTTTTTTTTCCCCAATCCATCTCCTTCCTGTATGCCTCCTTTAATTACTATCTGAGTAGCAAATAACCCACTAAAATGAATATGCATGCAGAAGCAGGTATCATGTTCATTAAAATAAAACTGATACTCCCCTGTTTGTCATCATACAAATTTATAGTTTTCATTATGATGCCTTCCCATTGAACAAATTATTCCACATTCACGGTAGAGATCCATCATCTTTTAAGATACCAGAGGCATTTTTGTCCCTTCACTTTTTCACTGAGGTAGAACGATGCACATTAGTCCTGAGAAAGCTGCAAACTGCTCATGTAACAGAATGTGTTGTTCATTTAAAAAACATCACGTTGGCCTTCTTAAGCAACAGCACTACTTGTGGTTACTGGTACACACAGACTTGCCTGTTGTGGTTGTAAAAGACAGGCAATTCTTAGCAAGCTGAAATTCAGCTGCATTTCAGAGTCCAAACACTTTGTTTAATACTGTGGAGAAATGCACTTTTCTACTGATATGGTTAACATATGGGCTGCTGGAAGTGACACTTTACAATGTACAGTTTTCTTATGACACTTCTATTTCATGCTACACAATTTCATTTTCTCACAGACCACTGAAAGATACAAAGTGTTCATTTCAGACACTGAGTTAGCTCAATAACATTGATAAAAATGTTTTCAGTTAAACTTAGTTTAACACAGTAACACAGGCTAAGGTGTTCTTCTAGAACACTGTTGACATCTAGTATCAGGGACACTTCAAAATCTAGGATACATTTCTGACATCTGGGAGTTTCCAAGAGCTGTAAAGCCTTTCAGATGGCAAAGGTTTCTCAATACATTGGTACTGCAGTACTGTGATTAAATGCTTTCAAATATTTAACACAACATAAATATGTGATGACGTTTACCATCTTCCTTCATCCCAGCTAATTTTGTTATCTGCTTGGATTCTGGGTGTTCTACAACCTTGTTTGTTTGGTAACAGTGCTTTTTTAATGCCTTATATATTGATATCACTTACCTTGTGAAAAGCTTTTGCAGAATGTGGTACATTTTGCTTTGGTGTACCATTGTAGCTCAGCTGCAATTCAGAGGATATAGCCCATTTCTTTGAATTGTGTGCATATGCATCAGGTAAATGTAACACTCAAGCCCAAGATTATTTATGGAAAATTGTGTTTATAATGAATAGTCCTGCTAGAGAAGAAAATAGATTAAATTGTGCCCTAAGTTGCTTAAAGACCTATCAGTTTATCTCCGTGGTCTTCTGTGCTACTCCAAGTATAATTTAGGATAATTAAGAGCATGATTTTTTGTACAATTCAATATCTCTCTACTGATCTCAAGTCGCTGTTTACAAATGCTCATTACATTAAAGTATACTTCAGATAAAGGAAAATTACCATATAAATAACATCTAGTCCTCATTCTCCTTCCTGTTTCCTACCCATCTGGGCTTTTTCTTGTATTTTCATACAAGAAATTATCTGAAACTTAAATACACTTCCTTGGTACTTTTATGTGAACTGATTTTATGCAACTTGGCCAAAAGAACAGAGATAGATAATGAAATAGGCTGGTAGGGATGTTCTCATTGAACAGTTAAGCCTACATTCATTCCCACCCGAGTCTTGAAATGTATTGATATGAAAATGTATAACAGCATCATAGAATTTTGGCAATAGTTGTGTTTCCTTATAAGAAAAGAGAATTTCATTTGTGTGCCATGGTTTTCTCTAATTACCATTAATGGTAAAATGTTACTGACTTTGGTGAATAAATAGAGCCTAGATACTGCAATTAATAATATTTTTAAAAAAAAGAAAAAGAAAAAAGTAAGAAAGAAAGTGTGGTATAACTTAATTTGTATTGACAAAAATATACAGGTTACCGTTACTCTGCCAGCTTAATTTCTTTCAGGGTGCATCATATGAACCATAGTCACACTACAACTTTCAAAATCTGGGATGTTAGCAGAGGTTGATACCTAGGTAGTGAAAACAATGAGTAGCTTCTAAAGGATGCTTGTCCTTTTTCTCCTTCTATCACCTCCATCCTTACCTGCCTAGAAAGGTGGCTGCAGCATGCACTGTGTCTGAGCAACTTCCCTGGACTGAGTTTATCTATGCCTTTGGGCAGAAACACAAATATTGCATTTCTGTCTCTTCAGCCTTTGGAAATCTCCCATCATTCAGCCCTTTGCCTTTCATCAGATCTGGCTGATGGTGGCCAAGAGTTCAAAAATGAGAAGTGGAAGCAGATAACACAATTTCATAGATTTTGTTTCCTCGGAGAGCCAGGCAGAAAATCAAATGAAGACCATAAAGTACAGTTAAAATAAAACATGTAGAATCATAAAACCTCTGTGTGTGTGTGTGTGTGTGTGTGTATGTATGTACATATTTGTCTATATAAATATGCACACACACACACTAACTTAAACCTACACAGATCAGAAGGTAATTTACAGAGTCAGGTCTATAGTTTTCTGAATTGCTATTAGTTGCTTTTTGATCCATGGTAGTTTAGGCAGAGATTTAACAGATGATTTGGATTTTGTCTAATCTGTCATGGCTGGCTGCTACATTAAAAACAACCCAAACCCCAAAATAAACACAACTGGGTTAAAAAGATCAAACAATAAACAAAATCATCTGAACTAATAATCTGTTTTGCTTGGTTTTCTGAAAAGAATAGAAACTGTGGGAATGGTGGGCCTTTGATTACAAAGTCAGGACCAGTTACCTGATTCACTCTGGAAACACCTGGAAGCCACACTTCTGTGGCCTTTCCCTCCCTATAGAAAAATACAGTTGTTTCTATTGGAAAAAAACTCTAATATCACCGAGCCTAACACTACCATGGCCACAAAAACACATTGCAGAGTGCCGTGTCTACATGTTTTCTTGAAGATCTCCAGGGTTGGTGACTCGACACCAACCTCACTACAACCTCTTTTCAGGTTGTTGCAGAGAGCAATAAGGTCTCTCCTCCAGACTAAAGAATCCCAATCCCAGTTCCCTCAGTCACTTCTCAGAACACTTGTGCTCCAGGCCCTTCGCTGGCTTTGTTTCCCTTCTCTTGACAGGATCAAGAAACTTAATGGCCTTCTTGTAGTGAGAAACCCAAATCTGAACACAGTATTTGAGGTGCAGCCTCACCAGTGCAGAGTACAGGTGCACAATCACTTTCATGGTCCTGCTGGCCAAAACTGTTGTGATACAGCTCAGGATGCTGTTGTCTACTTGGTTGTTTGCCAGCAGGGCACACTGCTGACTCCTGTTCAGCTGAATGTCAACCAGCACCCTCAGGTCCTTTAGTGACAGGCAGCTTTCCAGTCACTCTGACACAAGATAGTAGCAATGTGTGTGTTTGTTGTGATCCAAGTGTGGGATGCAGCACTTGGCTTTGTTAAGTTTCATGCAACTGACCTCAACTCAGCTGGATTCAATTCTGTCCACTTCATCTTTGGGTCTGGCCATCCAGGCAGTTTTTACTCAGACAAACATCCATATGAAACAAATTTCTACAGAAGAATACTGTGAGGGGCAGCATCAAAGGTTTTAGTACAGTCCAACTAAACAATATCCACAGTCTTTCTCTCATGCATTAAACAGGTCACCTTGTTGTAGGAGGAAGTCACATTCATTAAGCAGGACTTATCCTTCATAAAACCATGCTGATTGGAGTTGATCACCTGGTTGCCCTGCAAATGCTACATAATGGCACTTAAGATGATCTGATCCATGACCTTCACTGGAATCAAGGTCACAATGAGAAGTCTTTAGTTCCCCAGTTCCCACTTCAGGCTGTTGTTGCAGATGGGTGTCACATTTGCC
>WBNM01027115.1:1641-28230 GCA_013399055.1 Ramphastos sulfuratus | reverse complement strand
CCTTCCAGCCCTGCCTGATTCTGTGTCTCCCTGATTCTGACTGGATGAGCTCTGGAGGTCCCTTCCAACCCAGACCACTCTATGAGTCTATGACTAATGGCTCAGGCTGCCCAGGGAGGAGGTTGAGAACCCAACCCTGGAGACATTCCAGCTCAGCCTTGCTGTGGCCCTGGGCAGCCTGCTCTAGTGTGAGGTGTCCCTGCTGTGTCCCTGCTGCCTGCAGCTGAGTCTGACAAGATGACCTTTGGGAGTTGCAGCCTGGGACTCTGGGAATGGTAGGGGTTGGAAGAGACCTCTGGAGATCATCCAGTCCAACTTGCTGTGTTGTGGTTGTGATTGTTGTGATTATTGTTACTATTACAGTAATTATTATTATAGTTGTTACAGTAGTTATTATTATAATTACTATTGTTGTTGTTATTATTGCTTATTATTATTGCTTTTATTACTATTATTACTACTTTTATAGTTGTTGCTATTGTGATTGTTATTATCCAGCTCACTATTATCACTTTAAGTACTACTTCTCTACCTTTAGGTTACTATGACCTCTCTAAGTTACCTGTAACTCATCTCTAAACCTCCTAAAGATGCTGAAGGGAATGGAACAGCTCTGGTAGGAGCAGAGCCTGGGGGAGCTGCTTGGGCTGTGTGCTGGCAGAGGAGAGCCTGAGAGGTGCCCTCAGCAATGGGTATCAATGTGTGCAGGGTGAGTGCCAGGAGGCTGCAGCCAGGCTCTGCTGGGTGATGCCCAGTGCCAGCACAAGGGGCACTGGGTGGGAGCTGAGGCAGAGGAAGTTCCATGGAAACATGAGGAGGAATTTTTCCCTGTGAGGGTGCCAGAGCCTGGCACAGGCTGCCCAGGGGGGCTGTGGAGTCTCCCTCTCTGGAGATATTCAAATCCCACCTGGATGTGTCCCTCTGTCATCTGCTCCAGGTGATCCTGCTCTGCAGGGGGCTTGGACTGGCCGAGCTTTGGAGGTCCCTCCAGCCTCTGGCACTCTGATTCTCTGTTCTCTGTGCCTCTTAATCCCTCCAGTGCTGGGGATTCAGCCACCCCTGTGGGGAGCCTGTTCCAGTGTTTGAGAATCCTCTCAGTGAAGAAGTTTCTTCTCATGTCCAACCCTGGTGGATCTTGAGGCCATTTCCTCCTGTCCTATCATTTGTTCCTTGGCCACAANGAGGAGAGGCTGAGGCAGTTGGGGCTGTGCAGGCTGCAGAGGAGAAGGCTCCCAGGTGAGCTTCTTGTGGCCTTGCAGAATCTGAAGGGGGCTACAAGAAAGCTGGGGAGGGACTTTTTAGGCTGTCAGGGAGGGATAGGAGTGGGGGGAATGGAACAGAGCTGGAAATGGGCAGAGTCAGCCTGGATGTTAGGGAGAAGTTGTTGAGCAGGAGGGTGCTGAGAGTCTGGCAGGGGTTGCCCAGGGAGGTGGTGGAAGCCTCATCCCTGGAGGTGTTTGAGGCCAGGCTGGATGAAGCTGTGCACAGCCTGAGCTGGTGTGAGGTGTCCCTGGGCATGGCAGGGGGCTGGAGCTGGCTGATCCTTGTGGTCCCTTCCAGCCCTGACTGATTCTATGAGTCTATGATTCTGTGTCTAAACCTAAACCTCCTTTGGCACACCTGGAGAAGAGAAGGCTCCAGAGGGACCTTCTGGTGGCCTTTCAGGACTGAAAGGGATGATTAGAAAGCTGGGGACAGACATTTGAGCAGGGCCTGTGGTGGCAGCACAGGGGGTGATGGTTTGAAACACAAAGAGGGAGATTTAGATCAGGTACAAGGAAGAACTTTGTGATGCTGAGGCTGGTGAGATCCTGTCCCAGGGTGCCCAGAGGTGTCCCAGCCCTGGGACCACTCCAGGTCAGCTTGGCTGGGGCTCTGAGCAACCTGCTCTAGCTGGGGATGTCTCTGCTGACTGCAGGAGGGTTGGACTGGCTGGAGATTGAGAGTCCCTTCCAACCCACCCCTGTCTGTGGCTCTCTGTGGTTGTTGTCTTCAGTGAGCCCCGAGGTGGCCCTGATGAGAGCAGGAAGGGAGAGCTAAGCTCTGCTGAGGGGGCTTAGCTGGGGCAGGAAACCACAGCAGGAAGCTCTCAGTGGAGTCTGCAGCTTGGGCATGGCACTGGTGTAACCCAGACCAGGCACAGCACAGATCAGCCTGAGCTGTGCAGCTCCTTTCAGCAACTTCATCAAAAGAAGCCAAGTGGGGGGTGGCAGAGGGTGGCAGAGCTGCCAGCCTGGGATGCAGGAGGCAAATGCAAACATTCTGTGGCTCAGGCCCTGGCTGCAGTCAGTGCTGGCAGCCAAAGCAGATGACCTCTGCTGCCTCCAGCACCAAACAGCACAGCCCCAGGGCAGGTGGAGCCCTCGGGCTCAGCTCCTGAGTTGACCTCCAGATCTCCCCCACCCAGGAAGGTGAGTTGAAGGGGGTGAGGAGGAGGATGGCAGCTCCTGGTTTGAACTGCAGAACCAGGCCCATGAGTCACGTTTGTGAGTGGAGAGGAAGCACTGAGTGGGCAGTGGAAGGTCTGTGGCCTTCTTGGTGTGCTCCTCATTTCCATGAGCCAGCTGAGACAAACCTGAGTGAGGAGCTTCTGGGAAGCTGCCCCCAAATGTGCTGCCTCCGTCTGGGGGAAGTCCAGGACCAGACCATGTCAGCAGATGGAACACATCTGGCAGGCAGGTGAAAGTGAGATGGCAGCAGCCACTGATCACCACCAAGCTCCCCCAAACTTTCCAGCTGCCCACGCAGGCAGCTCTGTAGTAAACAGCCTGGGTCTGTTCCCCTGGCACAGGGCTGTGGGGCAAGAAAGCCTCAGGGAGGTGTGAGAGCAAAGCCAGGGAGCAGAGGTTGGTTCAGGCCACGGTGCCCACTTCATCCAGGCTCTGCTGCCACAAAGGAGCCCTGGCAGAAGGTCACTCTTGGCAGGAAGGGCTGCTGAGCCCCCAGGCAGGAGGGCAAGGAGCCTGCTGATGTCTGAGAGCAGAGGTGAACAGGCCAAGTGGCACCTGCCCACAGCTCCTGCTCTACAGACCTGCCACCCTGGCACCCTTCTGGGTCTTCTGGGTGGAGCTCAGTTCTTCTGCCACGCTGCAGCCCTGCCCCTGCTCTTCTGCCACGCTGCAGCCCTGCCCCTGCTCTTCTGCCACGCTGCAGCCCTGCCCCTGCTCTCCTGCCACGCTGCAGCCCTGCCCCTGCTCTCCTGCCACGCTGCAGCCCTGCCCCTGCTCTCCTGCCACGCTGCAGCCCTGCCCCTGCTCTTCTGCCACGCTGCAGCCCTGCCCCTGCATGGGACCCTCCCCCACCATTAATTTCAACTAATGGTTGGATTTGATGATCTTGGGGGTCTCCAAGAGGTCTTTTCCACCCAAAACAATTCTGTGATTCAATGATTTTTCCAGCATTTGCTTCATCTCTATCCCATGGGTTGTACCAACCCAGACTCTGAGCGTTCTGCTTGGCTTTGGGTGCTCCCCCAGCTTGGAAACAGCACCCAGGGGAGCAGAGCATGAATCCAGGGCTTGGGAGCTAATGCCCAGGTCTGCAAGTTGGTATCACGATGCACAGGTGAGCTGATAAAAGCAACACTCACATGCAAGGGAGTCTGATCTGGGCCCATGACACACAGGAAAGGCAGGCAGGAAGCTATTGAGATGTCAATCAATCAGCTCTAAATATAGCTGAGAGCAGAGGAGAGCCACCAGCAGCTGCCTGGACCTGAGCATTTCTCAGAACATCAACACCCACTCTGCGAATCCAGAGCCAGTGCCCCACAGCAGTGGGAGGTGCCAGTGAAACCAGGGCACCACTGGCAACCCCCAGCACCCTGCTAGGACCATCCTGGCAGTCACAATCCCAGAATGCCAGCAGGGAAGGGTTGGGAGTGACCTCTGGAGCAAACCCAGTCCAACCTCCCTGCCCCAGCAGGGCACCCACAGCAGCTTGCCCAGCAGCACAATGCCCAGGATGGGTTGGAAGCTCTGCACAGAAGGAGCCTCCACAACCTCTGTGGGCAGCCTGCTCCAGGCCTCCAGCACCCTCACACCAAAGGAGTTTCTCCTCCTGGTCAGATGGAACCTCCTGGGTGCCAGTCTGTGCCCATTGGTCCTGGTCCTGTTGCTGGGCACCTCTAAGAAGAGTCTGTCCCCAGAGGTCTATTTCAGTTGGAACAGTTTTGTGATTCTCTGTCCCTGCTGCCTGCAGGGGCTTGGCTCAGCTCACCTTGAAAGGTCCCTTCCAGCCCAAGGCACTCTGTGGCTCCGTGAGAGGTTTGCACCCAAGGGTCTCTGATTCCTCCTTCCCCTGAGCACTGTGGAGTGGCTGCAGGAGCTTGGCTGGTCCCCCTGGAGGGGCAAGTGGCAGGAGGAGCAGGGAGGAGCCTGCTGAGCAGAGGCTGTGGCACAGGCAAGGTGCAGGCAGGATCCAGAGGTGGGAGCAGGGTGTGGGATGCAGGGAGGGATGGCAGAGAGCAGAGCAAGCCTCGAGCAGCTGCTGCTTCCCTCTGGCTGCAGAGCTGACAGGTTCCATCAGGCACCTTCTGCCTTCCCCTGCTGCAGGGCAGCAGTCCCCATCCCCTCCCCTGGGCTGCCTCCCCGATGTGGTCTGAGGTGGAGGTTTGCAGTGCAGAGCCTGCTGGACCGGCTGAAAATCCGCAGCAGTGCCCCAGGTGCCCTTCCAGCAGGTGCCCATCCGAGCTGGGCAGGAGGCTGAGCTGAGGAGCTGCTTCCTGCAGCCCAGGGGTCAGGTTTTTAAACAAGCTTTAGACAGCAAAAGGCTTCAAATAAGTTCGATTCAACTGGAGATGATTCTCAGGCCAGAGAGGAGGACTGCAACACTTAACCCTGACCTTCTAATCGCCCTTGATTAACATTTAATTGCTATTTTTGCCCTCCCCTGCAGCTCTTCCCAAGGTTTCCTCAGGGCCACTTAGATCCCTGCCCTCCTGCCCTCCCTGCAGTGCTCATTAGAGCCTCAGCTCCCCAATCAGCACCGCGGGAAGTTAATGCAGTGTGAGCCTGGCGCTGTTGGTGCTGGTTACCAGCAGAGCCTTCTGCCTGCCTGCCAAGACCATCACCTCCTCTGCCTCCCGGCAGGGTCACTGCCTGGGTCCTTCCCGCAGAGGAACCCCAGGGACAAACCTGCCTCACTGCCACCGAGGACCTCATCTGCTCCTGCCGACCCCGCAGCAGGCAGAGCTCAAACTGCTGCTGCTCTGCCTGTGGATTCCAGGCCAGGGGCAGAAATGTTTCCTGCACCTCCTCTGCTTCTAGGTGGGACACAGGAGGCACCTGGGGACCATCCACACTCCTTTTGGGAAGGGAAAACCCAACCTGTTCAGTTCCACAGCAACACCTGCAGTGCCCATGGAGGGACCTGGGGCTCTGTGATCCACTGGGCATGGAGGCTCCTGGCAGCAACAGGACTGTGCCAGCCACAGGCTCTGGGAGCAGCTGGTCCTGGGGAACTCAGCACTGCCTTCAGTTTGGGGCTCCCCAGCTGAAGAGGGACAGGGACCTGCTGGGGAGAGCCCAAAGGAGGGCTGTGAGGATGAGGAGGGGACTGAGGGACCTGGGGCTGAGAGTCTGGAGAGGAGAAGGCTGAGAGGGGATTTGATCAATGTTTATCAATAGCTGAGGGCTGGGGGTCAGGAGGGGGGGACAGGCTCTGCTCACTGCTGCCTGGGATAGGACAAGCAGCAATGGATGGAAGCTGCAGCACAGGAGGTTGCAGCTCAGCACAAGGAGAACTTCTTGCCTGGAAGGGTCCCAGAGCCCTGGCACAGGCTGCCCAGAGAGGCTGTGGAGTCTCCTTCTCTGGAGCCTTTCCAGGCCTGTCTGGATGTGTTCTGTGTGCCCTGAGCTGCATGGTCTGGTCCTGCTCTGGCAGGGGTTGGACTGGGTGAGCTCTTTGGGTCCCTTCCAACCCCTGACATCCTGGGATCCTGGGATCCTCTTCCCCCTTCTGAACCCTTGGCCAGAGACCCACTCCCACCCCATCACAGCACTCACAGAGGATGGCTCTGCTCAGGTGGCCTTGGTCTTATGGTGTGTGCATGCTAGAAGCAGGCAGTGCTGACCCAGTGCCAGGGCAATGGGTGGCTGGTTCCCTGCCCCTCTGCCCACCCAGGATCTGAGCTGGGCAGGCTGCCCTGGGTCCCCTCAGCTCTGCTCATTCATTCCCAGGAGCCAGTGCCCTCCTGCAGTTAGTGTTTGAGGGCCAGTGCCTGAGCTGCTCCCAGCCCTTCCTGCAGAGCCAGCCTGGCACTCGTGGCCGTGCCCAGAGGCTCTGGAGCTGCCATGTGTCACCTCTGCTCCCACCCTGCAGCTCTCAGACGCTTCCTTCTTTTGCTGCTGCCTTTTGCCTTGCCCCTCTGAACCCGCCCGGGTGGGTGAGGGTGCTGAGCCTGATCCAGGAGAGAGCAAGGGGGCAACAGAGCATGGGAAATCGATGAGATGCTTGTCTGGTGCAGTCAGATGGCAATAAAGGCCTGAGCTCATTCGTCTCCTGCTGTTTCCCCTCGGTGGTTGTTTGTCAGATGCTAATGAGCGGAAGCAATTTGCTGCTCCAGCTCCGTGGGCAGGGGTGGGGAGGGGGCTGGGCAGGGAGAAAGCCACCTGCAGGAGGTCCTCTCTGCCCTTTTGTTTCTGCTGTTCGAACTGTTGTAACGGCTGGGATCGCCTCGTTCCCAGAAAGTAGCTTTCTGCTGCTCCCCTGCTTCCTCCCAGCCTGGCACTGGTGGCTGTGAGCCTGCAGGGCAGCCGCGCCGGGGGGAGCTTGAGCAGGGCTTGGAGCCCAAGAGGCCGGGGCAGAAGTTTCTGCAGTGCCACAGCCAGGAGGTCAAACAGGCTGAGAGGAGTGCCCTGAGCCAAAGGATGGTGAGCAAGTGTGAGCTGCCAGCCCAGAGCCAGCCTGTCCTGGGCATCAGGGGCAGGGAGGGGACTCTGCCCTCTGCTCTGCTCAGGCCCCCCCTGCAGTGCTGGGGCCAGCTCTGGAGTCCTCAGCACAGCACAGACCTGGAGGAGTGGGGCTGGAGGAGACCACAGCAGTGATGGGGAGGGCTGGAAGGGCTCTGCCGTGAGGCCAGGCTGGGAGCTGCCTCTGGTCAGCCTGCAGCAGAGAGGAGGTCACTGCCAACCCAAACCACGGCTCTGATGGTGCTGAGCAGTTGCCAAGTCTTGGAAGGATTGAAGCAGATTTGGTGCAGCCCTTCTCACCCCCACCCCCTCTCCCTGCCCAGGTGCTGGGGGGCTCACAGCTCTGTTTCCAACCACAGAATGGGGCTGGTTTGCTGACAGAAACATCTGCACTTGTGTTTTAGCTTTTGCCACTAGAGAATAAACCTAAGAGCTGAGCTTTGCAGCTCAGCAGAGCTTCTTTTGGAGAGGTCCAGAGGCTCCCTGGAAGCCTTCAGCCACCCAGGAGTCTGCAGCCTCTGTCCTGAAAAGCCCAGGGAGGGAAGAAAAGCTGAAGGAGAAAGGGACAGAGGTCAACTGAGGAAAGGAGGACTGGGTTCAGTTTGGGGATCCTCACTGCAAGAAGGACATTGAGGGGCTGGAGCAGGTCCAGAGAAGGGCAACAAAGCTGGGGAAGGGTCTGGAGAACAGGGCTGGGGAGGAGCAGCTGAGGGAGCTGGGGGGGTGCAGCCTGGAGCAGAGGAGGCTGAGGGCAGAGCTGATTGCTCTCTGCAGCTCCCTGGGAGGAGGCTGAGGGCAGTGAGGTGGAGGTTGAGCTCTTCCCACATGCAACAAGTGACAGGACAAGAGGAAATGGCCTCAAGCTGTGCCAGGGGAGGTTTAGGTTGGAGATCAGGAAAAGAATTCTTCCCAGGAAGGGTTCTCAGGCACTGGCAGAGGCTGCCCAGGGAGGAGCTGGAGTGCCCATCCCTGGAGAGGTTCCAGAACCCTGTGGCCATGGCACTTGGGGCCATGGTTTGGTGGCCATGGTGGGGTTGGGTTGCTGCTTGGGCTGGAGGATTCAGAGGATGGTTTAGGTCAGAAGAGACCTTCAAGATGATCTCAGAGAGCTTTTCCAACCCAAACAGTTCTCTAATCCTGTGACTCACTGGGGGTGGAACAGGGGAGGCAGTGGAAATGCCACTGCTGCTCGGGCAGAAAATGCAGTGCAGGGAACAATCCTCTGCAGGCAGGGGGAAAAGGATGAGCTAATTGGACTTTCCCACAGCTAAGTTCTGCAGTTCCAGGTTCCATTAGGGAAAGTGAAGCTTTCAGTTCCTTTCTCTGGCCACTGTGGGTTTCCAGGTCACTCAGTGCTCCAGGGAAAGCTGAAGGACACTGAGTGCAGAAGCTTTTGGGTGGTCTCAGTGCTGGCAGGGAGGGTGAAGCCCTCTCACAGAATCCCAGAATCACCTCTCCTTGCTGGCTGGGCTGAGCTGCACAGCAGCAAACAGTCTCTGGCACCTTTTCATACCTCCTGGCCTCTTTAGCTCCCCAAGCCTCACCAACCTGAGAATGCCAACCCCAGTCAGAGCACAATGCCCCCAGCTGAGACCAGGTTTCGCCTGACCCTGGCAGAAAAAGCCAAGCTGGTGCCATGGTGGAGCAATGCAGACCTGTTTGCCCCAACACTGCCCAGGTCCCCCTCTCCCACCACTGCCCCCCGATGCCAGCAGGCTGTGCAGAAGGCACAAGAGCAGGAACAGAGCAGCCATGGCACCTGCCAGCCACCGGCGGTACCGCGGCACAAGAAGTGCCTCTTACCTGCTCCGAGGGTGTCCTGGGGCTTCGTCCACAGCACTTTGGGAGAAAGAGAGGAGAGAGGAAGGAAAATGTCCTCCAGTGAGTGAGAAGTGAGCTGGTGTGGGGAGGTGAGAAGGGCCCGAGGCAGGCTGGGAGCCGTCTGGCATTTGCTGAGCCTCCTTTCTCCGAGCCGTGACCTATTTCCTTCTCACACAGGAAAGGAAAGAAGAGAAAACGAACGCTGGGGAGGGCTGAAAGAGCTCTGAGACCTTCTCAGGGCCAAGGCCTTCTACAGAAGGAAACAAACCAGAGGTGGCAGAGACCTCCTGTGCTGAACAGAGCAGCTGAGTGAAGCTGCCTCTGCCCGCGCGCGGCTGTCGGGGTTTGTGTGGGCATCCCTGGCCCTTGGGGCTCACAGGGTGGGTAAGGAGGGATTGGATCCTTTGGATTTCCCACAGCCAGGCCAGAGACAGCCTGTGGAGGGCTGCTTTGGAGTTGTGATGGTCAAGACCTAGGCTGAGGAAGCCAGAAGGCCCCAACAGCTGGGCTGGGAGCCACCTACCCACCAGTCCCAGCAAAGGGAGCTCCTTGCTGGCAGAGCTTTCAGGTTCCACTCAGGGACACCTCTCCCTTAACAGGAGGGAGAAACTCCCATGGTCAGCAGCCCACTGGTGGTGGTGGCTTGGCAGAAAGGCTTTGGCACCAGGACCTCTGCTGACCACAGAGTGGAGTCCCAATGAGATGTGTGGGAAGTCCCAGAGGGGCTCAGTGCCCTGGGCACAAGACTCTGCTGCAGAAGTTGGGGCCAGAGCCTTGATCAGGGCAGGCTGAGCTTGATGATGATTTCTTTAAGTTGAGAGAGGGAAATTTAGACTGAAAAGAAGGGAGAAATGTTTGACACTGAGGGTGCTGAGAGCCTGGCACAGGTTGCCCAGAGAGGTGGGAGCTGCCCCCCAGACCCAGAACCGTTTTCCAGGTCAGGTTGTTTGGAGCTCTGAGCAACCTGCTCTGGTTGCAGATGTCCCTGCTGGCTGCAGGGGGTTGCAGTGGACCCTTAAAAGTCTCTTCAACCCAAACCACTTCATAGTTCCTTGTTCAAGACAGGCTGGGATAGAAACAAGCACAGTGAGGTTAGATGGGAAAGCCCAAGCTGAGGTTGGGCTCTGCTCCACTCTGTGCATTTCATTGCCAAATCTTTTAATGGAAGGGGTGGGAAGGGACCTCCAGAGCTCCAACCCCCCCTGCCAAAGCAGGATCACCTGGGACAGGCCACACAGGGTCACAGGAGCACAAAGAGCTCATCCAGTCCAACCCCTGCCAGAGCAGGACCAGCTCAGGGCACACAGAACACATCCAGACAGGCCTGGAAAGGCTCCAGAGAAGGAGACTCCACAGCCTCTCTGGGCAGCCTGCTCCAGGGCTCCACCACCCTCACAGTACAGAAGTTTCTGCCCCTGTTGAGGAGCCCCTGGGGAGCCCTTTGCTCCCCTGCTGACGTGGAGCTCTGGGTGGTGTTCACTCAGAACCCCACACCAAAGGTTCCTCCAAGCACAAGGAGAGATGCTGAGGCAGAGGAGGGTGAGTCACTCAGGCAGCATCCCCACACACCCAGCCCTGCAGTGCCAGCAGACAGCTCTCAATTTGGACTTGGTTGGACTTGGTGATCCTGAGGGTCTGTCCCACTCTGGGTGTTTCTGTGACTCTGATTCTGAGCCCTCAGCATGTTTCACCTGCACCTTGTTTGGGGTGGTTGGAGCAAAGGACAGAGCTCAGGTGGAGTGGCCTGGAGAAGTGCTTTGTGCTTGCAGAGCCAGTGGTGACTCCTTCAGCCTGGACTTAAACACACACAGAGCATGGTAGGGTTGGAAGGGACCTCTGGAGATCATCCAGCCCAACCCCCCTGCCAAGGCAGGGGCAGGGGCACCTAGAGAAGGGCACCCAGGAACACATCCAGGTGGAGCTTGAAAGTCCCCAGAGATGGAGACTCCACAGCCTCTGGGCACCCCAGGGCTCCATCCCCCTTCAACTGACAAAGTTCCTCCTCATGTTTAGATGGAACTGGTGGTGGTGGAGACCCCAACCCAGCACCTAGGGTCAGCGAAGCTGAGTTTGACTCTGGGGCAGTTGGTTGGTGTCTCTCTGCCCTGGTGGGAACCCAAAAGTGTTTGTTTGCAGCTGGCTTCACCTGCAAGCTCTTGACCTGCAGCATGCTTGGGCTACAAACCCTGGGGAGTCAATTTGCTTATTAGAGCAGGAGCTAAAGGGCTGAGTGGTGGTGGTTGGGGGCTGTAGAGCCATAGAAAGGGGGAGCTGGTCCCAGCATGGACCTGGGGCCAGGCTGTGATGTAGAGCCAGAGCTGGGGAAGTTTGCCCAGGCCCTCATGCCAGACAGCTCAGGAGAGAGAATTTTTGCTTTCATGTACAAACTGTTGCACAGGATTACCCCCAGCAGCCTCAGCACTGTCCCCTGCACGTCTCAAAGGTGACCAAGAGAGAATTTCCAGCCTTAAAGGTCTTAAAGTGGTCACTGGCCCCAGTGCCACGCAGCTGGTGCTGCAGCTGGGCACGCTGGGTGCACCTGGGCACCGGGCAGCACCACTGAGAGACCACTGCTTGCTCTCTGGGTTTCTGCAGGGCTCAAGGCACCATTCCTGCAGGGTTCCTGCCAGCCTGGTGCTGAGCCTGGCCCGGGCAGCATGCGAGCACACGGCCCCTGCCACCTGTAGCCACAGGATGGGGCAGAATCACCAGGCTCTGAGCCAGCAGGACCAGGTCCTGGTGCTGAGCTGAGCACAGGGCTCCTTCCACCCCAGGAGGGAGGGAAGAGGATGTAAATGTCTCCTGGGAGTGTGTCCTCATCTGCTCACCTCAGCAAGAGGAAGCAAATGGTGAGCACTGATCGATGGAGAAAGGCTGAGAGGGTTGGGGGTGCTCAGCCTGGAGGAGAGCAGGCTCCAGGGAAACCTCCTTGGGGCCTTGCAGTGCTTAGAGGGGTTGGGCAGAAAGCTGGGGACAGACTTTTGAGCAGATCCTGTCGTGACAGGGGGAGATGGGTTGAGACTGAGGGAGGCTCAGGCTGGAGAGAAGGGAGAAGTTCTTTATGGTGAGGGTTGGTGAGAGCCTGTCCCAGGCTGCCCAGAGAGGTGGGAGATGCCCCATGCCTGGAACCATGCCAGGTGAGGTCATCTGGGACTCTGAGCCACCTGCTCACCACTACCCATGAGGAGCACAGCAGGGAGAAGCAAAGCTCCCTGCGAAGGGAGAGGGCCAGGCAGAGCCAAGCTGCTGGCTGCTGAGCAGGCCAGATGGGTGCAGAGTGTGTCTGGAGAGCAGCTTCAGCAGGCAGAAAGCCTTTGGCATGGCTCTGGGCCACACTTTCAGCAGTTCTTTTTTTGCCCTGGCCCAAAGTGGCACAGTTCAATTAAACCCCAAATTGTTTAGTTGCTCTTTTGTGTGTGTGCTGGGGGGGGGGGGGCTCGGATGGTGGCCAGCACAGCCTGGGGAGGAAGGAAACCTCTTTCCACCCAGCCAGGGCAGCAGGCAGCAGTCCAGCCCAGCGGCTGCTGAAGCCCCTTTGAACTGGGTTTCAAGTGGAGAACCTTCCCAGGCTGAAGGTGTGGAAGGGAGAGAGGTCCCTGTGCTTGTGCTGGCATGTGCCAGGCTTGGGAGCTGTGAGCTCCCACATCAGGCATCTCCTCCTGGGAGCAGAGGATGTTCTCCCCTCTTTGCTCAGGGCTGGTAGGTCAAACACACCTACCAGACACCACCAAATACTTGCACTGAAGGCTCAGGAGCTCCTCCCTGGGCATCTCCTGCTCGGGTTCAGAGGGCTCCAATGAGGGCTTAGGGGAAGAAAATGAATTGTGGCTGCTAAAAGCACAGATGCAGTTTCTGGCTGCCCTGCACTTGGTGGTGGAGGATGTAGGAGAGCACACCCCAAAAGGCACCACAGCTCCTTACTCTGCCTTTAATCCCTTTTCTTAGCCCCACCACGATCAGCATCCAGCCAGGACCTTGAGCTGGGCAGGCATTTGTGGCCTTTTCCTCCTCCATTCTCAACTGATGGTCAGATGGTTACAGGCTAAGTGCTAGGTCAGCCTGGGTGTCACCCAGAGCACTGCCAAGAGCCCTGCCTGCTCAGGCTGCCAGGCTGGAGCCTGTGGCTTTGGCACTGACCGTACCTAGAAGGGCCACAGCAGGACACAGAGTCTGGAGCAGCTTGGCTGTCCTCCAGGCCTGGCATCCATGCCATGCTTCGCAGGGCTGCAGAGCCTCCAGCTGCCTCCCACAACCTCCTCTCCCAGTCTGCTGCTGGGCAGAGCCATCTGAGGTTCAGGGAGCTGTCAGCTTCCCCCAGTGACTCTTCAGACCCTCTTAAAGCAAACCTGCTGAGTGCAGAGGAGCTGGACCAGGTGGCCTTTAGAGGTCCCTTCCAACTCAAAGTGTTCTATGATTCTGAAAGACTTTGAGGATGGCTTTGCAGTCTCTCTGTCCCCAGAGATGGGCTCAGGAGGTCCTCACGCTGCTGTCCTCTCCTGGTGCCCCTGGCAGGGGAAAGCCAAGCAGCAATGGCATCCTGGAAGGGCTCCTTTGGGCACCAGCTCTCAAATCTCAGAAGGTGACTTCAGAAGGAAGAAGGAAATGAGCTCCTGCCCTTTCTTGCTGCTTATTGTTTTTGTGTATCCTGAGGGCTTTGTTTTCCAGCAGGCAGCATTTGATTCCTCCCAGTGTTTACCCTTTGCTGCAGGAGTCATTGTCCTGCGTGGGACACTCCACAGTGCCAGCAGCACAGGAGCAGTTGTGGCATTCCAGGAGCCAGCTGGGCAAAAATGATGTAACTGGGGAGGGAAAGGACTTAGAGAAGCATGGAATGGGAAGAGCCCTCTAAGATCATAGAGTCCAAGCAGAACCCAGCTCCACCATGGCCACCAAACCATGGCCCCAGGTGCCATGGCACAGGTTGATTGAGCACCTCCAGGGATGGGAACTCCACCACCTTCCTGGGGAGCCTCTGCCAGTGCCTTCCTCTAACATCAGCAAACTCTCCAGAGCTTGCTCAGCTGGAAACCAACACCTGGCAGCAGAGCTCAGCTGCCTTCCATCAAAGCATTCTGAAGGCCATGGTTAAAATGAAGGGTGGGAGAAGTTCTCTGCATCCCAGTTTGCTTTATCTGGTGCCATTAGTGTGACCTTTCTGCTTTTAACTTGGGGTGCTTGATCGGCCAGGGGGAACCCCTCTGAGCTCTGCCTGCTCTGGGCTCTGCCTGCTCCTCTCTGTCCTTGGGGTGTTTGATCAGCCAGGGAGAACTCCTCTGGGTTCTGCCTGCTCCTCTCTGCTTTCTCTCTGTCCTTGGGGTATTTGATCAGCCAGGGGGAACCCCTCTGAGCTCTGCCTGCTCCTCTCTGCTTTCTCTCTGCCCTTGGGGTGTTTGATCAGCCAGGGGA
This sequence comes from Ramphastos sulfuratus, assembly GCA_013399055.1. Taxonomy (NCBI): domain Eukaryota; kingdom Metazoa; phylum Chordata; class Aves; order Piciformes; family Ramphastidae; genus Ramphastos; species Ramphastos sulfuratus. The sequence continues at coordinate 14,092 of WBNM01027115.1, read as the reverse complement.
GCCCCTCTGAGCTCTGCCTGCTCCTCTCTGCTTTCTTTCTGCCCTTGGGGTGTTTGATCAGCCAGGGGGAACTCCTCTGGGCTCTGTCTGCTCCTTCCTCACCCATGAGCTTTATAGTGCTGCCGGCAAGACCTGCCTTCTGCAGTGATGTCAGCAGTCAGGGAGGGACTTCTCCAGCCCCGTGGCTTTGAAGATTTTTTAAAAAAATTTTTTATTTACTTTTTTTCTATTTTTCTTCCTGTCTAATCCTGGCAAAATCCCCAAGTGAAGTTTTCTTTCTCTTTCTTCTTTTTCTTTCCCCCTCTTCCCCCCCCTTTCTCTCTTCTTTTCTTTTCTCTCTTTTTTCTTTTTTCTTTTTTTTTTTTTGAGCAGCCCCTATACATGCTGCCTCCGAGCTGCTCTCTTATTACTGCTCACTTCCTGAAAGGAGACTTTTTAAGCAAAGCCTTTTAGCTCCAGCACTGCCTGGGTCTGACAGAAGAAGGTTATTGAGGAAGGCAACATAAAACCCTCAGCCTGGAAACTTTCTGACACGCACAGGACTGAGAGGGAAGAGAGAGAAGATTTCCTTTTTTTTAAGTTTTTTTTTATTATTTTTTGGCTGCTGCTGGGAAAAGGGGAAAAAACAACCACAAAAAGACCCAAAAAAACCCTCAAGGAATTAAAAGGAGGGGGGAAAAAAAGGAAGAAAGAAGAGAAAACACTCAAAAAGGTAAAACACTCTTTAAAATAATTTTTCCATCGAAGGCTCTTTGAGGCTGGAGTGGGGTGGTCCGAGGTGGAGGGCAGGGGAAATGTTCTTTGAAATGAGAACCTTCTCCCTGGAGAAGGAATGAGCCCGAGGAGCATTGCAGGCTGGAAAAACATTTCTGAGAATGAAAACCATGTTCGCCTCGCTCCAACATTCAGAGTTTCCATGCAGCCCCAGGGCTGTGTTTCGGAGAGCGGCTGCAGGCAGTCGGCATCGGCGCTCGTCTGCTTCGCCTGCTCGCCCCCGTCCCCGCTCGGTGCTTTTCTCGCACTGAGGCATCAGAGCTCATCTTTGCTGCTCCGAAACCTTTCTGCTCCGCACAGCTGCTGCGGGCAGAGCTCTCGGTTACAGCAGGCAGCAGCTTTAATCTCTCGCTGCGGGTTCAGGCGTTCCTCGCTGTCCTCGTTCCTGGAGACAAACACAGCTTCAGCTTCTGCTCCCTCTCCCTCTGCTCCCTGCCTCTCCCCATCCCCGGGAGCTGCCTCTGCTTCTCTCCCCTCCCGCCTTGGTGCGCTCGCAGGATCACAAACTGCCTGCCCTGGCAGCAGCTGCAGTGTCATTAACTCTGTGTGCAGCAGCAGGCATCCAGCCCCGCCGCTCGCACCTTTCTTTCTGTGCTTTGCTTGGGCTTGAAAGGGTTGGTTTTAAAAAAGGAGCTCGATCCCCCCGAAGATGTTGTTTTAAACATCAAAGTAAATATTAGTGGTGGGGGCACGCCAGAAGATTATCTCATTAGAGCTGAAGGAGCTGTGCTATAAATAGAAAGGAGTTTATAAAATAACTTCCAGAGGGTTAGAAATCAACCAGGAGGGGAGTGAGGGTCCCGCGGTGGTCGGAGCTGCTCTCTGGGGCAGGGGCCCAGAGCTTTCAGGCAAAACTTCGCATGGAGACTCGTTCTGGGGGACTCTTCTGGTTCAAACCACCCTCGGAGGCCGTAAAGCTGCGAACCTCGAGGGCTGTTTGTTGTCCTGCTTCGCTCCATGCCAATCCCTGTGCTGGCTGGAGGGAGCTCAGCCCCGCCAGGGCTCTGCTTTCCTGCTGCCTTCATTAATGTTCTCGTTAGCAGAGCTCACATGGTGGCAGCCTGCAAAGTAGTGCCTGAAGGGCGAGGGAGCAAGAGGAATTTTGGAGTCTTTGTTCGTTTCTGGTATCCCCCCGAACAAATGTCCCAAGGGGAAATGCTCTGTCGGGCACTCAGGCAATTCCCCAGCTGCAGCAGAGGAGTTCCCCTGGGCTCTGCTCGATGCAGCCTTGCTCAGATGGTCTAGTGCCTGATGGGTGAGGGAGCAAGAGGAATTTTGGAGTCTTTGTTCGTTTCTGGTATCCCCCCGAACAAATGTCCCAAGGGGAAATGCTCTGTCGGGCGCCCAGGTAATTCCCCAGACGCAGCAGAGGAGTTCCCCTGGGTTCTGCTGGCCGCAGCCTTGCCCAGACTAGCCTGGAATGCCTCTGCCAGGGAAGCTTCCTCCGGTTCCCGGGAGGTTGTTGCAGTGTCACAAAGTTTCTCCATATATGGAACGTGCCGAGCGCTCTGCTTGCTCCATCCTCGGCTTCCCCTGCTCCTGCTTCGCCCCACGGCCGCAGCCTCTCCTGCCCCTCTCCTCCCCAGCTCCCCCAGAGCATCCCGCACCCGGCGCTGCGTCTCCACTTGCATTCCCCAAGCAGCTGCTTGTCGGGTGGGACGGGAAAGGTCCTGTCATCTCCTGTAAATCAGCCTCTTCCTAGATAAGACCTGAGGGCTGAGCTGTTTCACTTGGCAGAGGAAGACCCCCACACACACCCCCACCTCCGATAAGCCGCAACCGGCGAGCAGTGGATAGGGCTTGAAGTGGAGCCCTCAGGGAAGTGTCTGCCAGTCCCGAGAGAAGCCTTTTAAGTACCAACATGCAAACCTGTAACGTGAGAGGCTCTCTTATCTCTGGTGGCCACCCAGAGAGGACTGAGTGCGCTCATCACCGCTCGAAGCCCTGCTCCGGGGCCTCAGCTGCCCACAGGACCCAGCTCCATCGAGGCCTTTTCAACACAGGTTGCACCAAGCCCACCCGGGGGATGATTCTATCCAAAACGCTTCTCTAAAGCTTATCTGAAACCCCTAACTCCAAATCCCACTTTTCTTGCCAAGTTTCCAGCAATTAGTTCATTCTAAGCCAGAAACACTGCAGGATGTGTTTGTCACGTCCTGTCCTGCCTGCATCTGAAGTTAACACAAATGAGCTTAAAACAAACAGAATTTGGACCACATTTGCCAGGTTTTCAGTGGGGGTCCAGCTGGTGGCACCTCAGATGTGCTGGGGGAAAAAAAAAATGCAAGTCAAAAAGATCTCTTGAACCTCAGCACCATGGGAGATGTCTGCAGGGTGAGTAGTTTATGTTTCCTGGGAAACTATAAGCAGTGACTGGGGAGTGGGACACATGGAAAGCCCCCTGGATCCAGACTCCTCCTGCAGCACTGAAGGAAGTTTTAGAGGGACACCTTCAGAGCCAGCATTCCCCATCCTGGCTACTGTGAGTAACCAATTAAGGTCTGCAAAGCAATTCAAGGATTGGGAGATTCTCCACTGAGAGGTTTTTGCCAAGGAGGTTTTAGCTCCACCTGGGTTGGCCTGGCAGCGTTGGGTTGCCTCTTAGACTTAATGCTCTTGAAGGCCTCTTCCATGGTTCTGTGGTTCTATGACTGCAGTGAAACAATGTCAGGGTCTGTGGTAAGTGCAGGGTCTTCATCCAGCTGCACTCAGCCAGGCTGGAGAAAGACTGCTTGGGGTGTGCCCTGCCTGACTCCTCAGTGCCTTCACCTCCTGGTCATCACCCCAAAGCACTGTTACTGCTCTTGTGCTTCCTACTCTTCCATGGTAGCTTAATTTTTAAAGGGTGAGTTGAGCTAGAACCGATTTACTCCTGGGCAGTTCTGCAAATCCCTCTGAACTCAAAGGTTCATGAGAGTAGACTCCAGCTGAGCTGAACTCAACAGGAGAAATGAGGACATTGAGGGGCTGGAGCATGTCCAAAGACCAAGCTGGTGGAGGGTCTTGAGCACAAGTCCTGTGAGGAGCACCTGAGGGAACTGAGGTGGTTTAGTCTTTAGAAGAAAAAGGCTGAGGTGAGACCTCTTTGCCTACAGCTGCCTGGAAGGAGGCAGGTGGGGATTGGTCTCTTCTCACATGCAGCAAGTGACAGGAGAAGGGGAAATGGCTTTAGATTGTGCCAGGGGAGCTCCAGGTTGGATATTAGGAACAACTTCTTCCCAGCAAGGGTTCCCAGTCACAGAACCATAATCAGTCAGGGTTGGAAGGGACCACAAGGAGCATCCAGCTCCACTCCTGCCATGCCCAGGGACACCTCACACCAGCTCAGGCTGTCCACAGCCTCATCCAGCCTGGCCTTAAACAGCTCCAGGGATGAGGCTTCCACCACCTCCCTGGGCAAGCCCTGCCAGGCTCTCACAACTGAACAGCTTCTTCCTAACGTCCAGGCTGACTCTGCCCATTTCCAGGTCTGTTCCATTCCCCCCAGTCCTGTCCCTCCCTGACAGCCTAAAGAGTTCTTCCCCAGCTTTCTTTCACTGGCTCAGGCTGCCTAGGGAGGTGGTGGAGCCACCATCCCTGGAGGGGTTTCAAAGCCACATGGATGTGGTTTAGCAGCAGTGGTGGCAGTTGTGAGCTCTGGGTGAGTGCTTGGACTCAATGACCTCCCAAGGTCTCTTCCAGCCTCACCAGCTCTGTGATTCCATGGCATGGTGGCTCCCTGCTGCGTGACTGCCACCGACCGCAGCAGAACCTCCCCCAGAGCAACTTCAGCAAGTGCCAGAGATGAGTTCAGTCCCACCAGGGTTAGCAGCTCTGCATTTTCTGGCTATGAGGTGAGGCAGGCACAGAGAAGTGGCCTTAGTGGCCTCTGGACTGCAGCCTGCTTGTCAGGAGGCCACATGTGCCTGTGAGCCAGCATATTTCTGCCATGCCCCACCAAATCCAAACCATCTGGGCCATCTGTTTCCCTGAACAGAGAACCTGCAGGGAGGGGAAGAAGGGCCCATAAACTTTCTGCACAGAGCTGACTGAGCTTGCTCAAGGGAGCTGCAGCCTGGAAACGATCTGCAGAGATCTTCCAGGTCCTTAGGGGCTGGAGGGAGTCCACAGCTCGATGTGGTCTGCAGAGCTCCCCTGGTATGCTCCTCCATGTGTCTCGGGGTCTGCAAGCGTCTTGGGGTCTCCTGATGTGTTTTGGGGTCTGTGAGTGCTGGCTGTTGTGAGCTGCCTTGCATGAAGGGCTCCTCAGGGTGATTTCCTGACGGGGGTCCCCTTGCTCTTGGCTGCCACCAAATCCCTCCTCCGCTCAGCTTGGTTTACCCTGCAAAACAAAGCCAGGAGCTTGCAGGAAAGCTGTGACCAGCAAGGAGGCTGCAGGGGTGGCAGAGGCTGGGCTGTGGGTCTGTGTTCCCATGCTCTGGGTGCTGCCCACATGTCTGCAGAGGTTGTCTCAGCCCGAGGGTGCACAAGACCAAGAGGCAGGCAGGGCAGATCAGGGCAAGCCACCTCTGGCCAGGCAGAACTCCTCTCTCTTTCTCTGTCACCAGCATGCAGCCATTCCTCTGGAAGGACAACAAGGTCCCAACTGACTTTGCTGCTTCAGGCTCCTGCTCCACAGCTCACTGCCTTTCCTCCAAGCCATTTCTCAGACACAGCCTGGGTTTGGTGATCCAAACCTGGTCTAATATCAGAGTAAATCCTGTTCTGAGTGAGATGGTCCCAGACATCCTGTTAAGCCCCTCTTAAACTCAGCTGTTCTTTGATTCCATCTGGCAGGACCAAATCAGCAATGGGTGCTGGAGACAGGCAGTGCTGTGAGTCCCACAGACAGGTGTGGAAGGGACCTTTAAAACTCATCCAGGCCAACCTCCTGCAGTCAGCAGGGACACCCCCAACTAGAGCAAATTCTGAGCCCCAAACAACCTGACCTGCAGTGGTTCCAGGGATGGGGCACTCTGGAACAGAGTCTCACTGACCTCATCCTCATCTCCTTATTTTAGTTTAAACTGGAAGAGGCAATGGTTAGAGACTGGAGCAGGGTGGCTTAAGTTGGACATCAGGAGGAAGGTCTTCATGATGAGGGTGGTGAGACACTGGCACAGGTTGCCCAGGGAGGCTGTGGAGCACAGAAGCTCCATGCCCTCCCTGCAGGTGTTCAGGACCAGGCTGGATGAGGCCTTGTGCAACTGTTCTAGTGGGAGGTGTCCCTGCCTATGGCACAGGGAGGTTGGAACTGGCTGAGCTTTGAGGAGCCTTCCAGCCTAAACCATTCTATGATCCATTTAATAAAGCCAACATCCCTGCCTGGCATATCCAAAGGCATAGGTGGTGCTCGATGCCAGAGAGAGGAATGTGTGAGCTTGGCAGCTCATTCCAGTCCCTGACCACTCTCTCCATGAAAAACTTTTTCCTGATGTCCAATCTAAACCTACCCAGCCCCAGCTTGAGGCCATTCCCCCTTGTTCTGTGCCTGCCTGCAGCTGGCAGGGGCACTTCTTCATTTTGAGGGTGGCAGAGCCCTGGAGCAGGCTGCCCAGAGAGGTGGTGGAGTCTTCTGTCTCTGGAGAGATTCCAAACTCTCCTGGATGTGTTCCTGTGTGGCCTGCCCTGGGTGACCCTGCTCGAGCTGGAGGAGCTGCTCTTCAGAGCCCTTCCTGCCTGTCTGACTGCAGGGCAGACGAACTTGCTTTTAATGACTGCTTGCTCGTCCTTTTAATTCCACTGTTTTGTGCGTGGCTGAAGCCAGCAAGGAGAGCAGTGGCAGGGAGCCAGCAAGTCTGGGTCACATGGAGCAGCTCCAAGCTATTGCATAAGTGCCTGTCTGAAAGCAAACCTGCTTGGGGGAGACCTCTCCTTAAAGCAAAAGAAGTTCAGGGCTGGGGGCGTTGGGGGTGCTCAGTGGCCACCTTACACCTGGCTCAGGCTGCCTGGCCTAGCAGCTGGGGTTGGGCCCTTGCTAGGCAGCCCTCCCTGCTCCTGGTGCTGCTTGGTCTCTCCTGCTTTCCTGCTGAGGACCTCCAAGCAGTTTTCCACACTTGGAGCAGTGCAGTGACCCCAGCCCCCAGCTCCCCAGATAGGGCCAGATCCTTATGTAACACAGAGATAGTATTTCCAGAAAGCAAAGCAGCTGGTGTCAGAGAGAGGTCGGAGCTCTCTCCCCTTCCCTCACTGTCTTGTGGGTTTCTTTTGCCCCTTTGCAGGTGAAATTCAAGATCCCACTGGATTTTGGAGAGGAGCAAGGGGGCAGCTCAGTCCTTTCCTCACTACCGTGGCACTGAATAGACTCAGCTGTAAAACAATTCTTGTGTTTAAGAAAAAAAAAAAAAGCAAAACCCAAACCTAGTCCACTCCCACACAGTCCTGGAGGGAGCCCAAAGCCCTCTGAAGTTGCTTGCACAAAGGGCTGGAGGGTGTGCCCGGCTCCAGCACAGCCTACAGCACAGCAGCCAGCTGGGGAGAGGGCAGCGAGGGGGACCCTGCTCACCCAGGCTGCTGCCAGGGGCTGCAGACCTGGGCTCAGACTCTTTGCCTCTCAGCTTCAGACAGGCAGCAGCAGTCTAGGGTTTGTGGAGCACAGCAATGTGCCCTGGTGGCCAAGAGGGCCAATGGGATCCTGGGGGGCATTCAGCAGAGTGTGTCCAGCAGATCCAGGGAGGTTCTCCCCCCACTCTGCTCTGCCCTGCTCAGACCTCATCTTGAGCACTGCCTTCACTTTAGGGCTCCCCAGTTCCAGAGGGTCAGGGACCTGCTGGAGAGAGGCCAAGGGAGGGCTGTGAGGATGCTGAGGGACTGAGCACTGCCTGGGGAGGAGAGGCTGAGGGACCTGGGGCTGAGAGTCTGGAGAGGAGAAGGCTGAGAGGGGATTTGATCAATGTTTATCAATAGCTGAGGGCTGGGGGTCAGGAGGGGGGGACAGGCTCTGCTCACTGCTGCCTGGGATAGGACAAGCAGCAATGGATGGAAGCTGCAGCACAGGAGGTTGCAGCTCAGCACAAGGAGAACTTCTTGCCTGGAAGGGTCCCAGAGCCCTGGCACAGGCTGCCCAGAGAGGCTGTGGAGTCTCCTTCTCTGGAGCCTTTCCAGGCCTGTCTGGATGTGTTCTGTGTGCCCTGAGCTGCATTGTCTGGTCCTGCTCTGGCAGGGGTTGGACTGGGTGAACTCTCTGGGTCCCTTCCAGCCCCTGACGTCCTCTGAGCCTGTGCTGACAGGGGGACAGCAGCCCCTCTGGCTGCAGCAAGCTCCGAACCGAACCCCGCAAGTGCTGGATGGCTGCAGGGAACCGCGCACGGGATGAGCTGCAGCAGCCCTTCCAAGCAGGGTGGGCTGCAGTCAAGTGTCATAATCCCCCTCAGCATGGTGGGTGCCAGCAAGAAGGAGAGAGGCAACTGCTCCTGGTCCTTGATCCAAAGCAGCCCAGAGGGGTGGCAAGGAGGGGTCCGAAAGGGTTGCTGCGGAGCGGCGCAGGCAGGAAGCATCCCGTGGCTGGAGGCTGCTGCGTTCTGGTGAGCAGTGATAACTACGTGTTTCTAATTCCTTGCTTGCCGTGCCCCCAGAGGGGCCAGGCTTGGAGCAAGCGAAGCGGCTTTAAGGTTGGAGCTCTTGTTTGCAGCTCTGCAGAGCAGGGCTTTAACCCCTTCGCCGCTCCGCAGCTCACCCCTGGCCGCTCTGCGGTTAACCCATCCTGCTCCTCTAGAGCCCAGAGATGACTTGCCGGTGGAAATCCTGTCCTGCTGGCAGGGTGGCTGCAAAGACAAAAAAACAAACAACACCAAAAACCCAACCTCAACTTCTACCATCTGCAGCTCAGCATGTTTCCAGCTCGGCAATCCAGCCAAATATTTGCTCAGGAATATCAGGACTGCCTCTTGCTGAAAGCTGAGGTCTCAGGAAGCTTTGCATCCCCCAGCGTGCTCATCGCCCACGGCAGCAGGCGGAGGGGGAGCAGCACTCTGAGCTCTTGTCCTTGGGAACGTGCAGGAACCTGCTGGGAGGTGTGGGGTGCTGGCTGTGCACACCTGGCACACCCACCGGCAGCCCCCAGCTGCTTTGGGCAACACAGAGCTTGGCCCAGAGGGAGGGACCTGGGTTGAGGTGGTGAGGAGGAGGGAGGTAGAAATGGTGAGAAGTAATTTGGGAGGGTTTCAGAAACAGGAGGCAAGGGTGGCAGGTGGTGGCTTTCTACTTTCTATGTGACCCCCCCAGCTCAGCACAAGAAGGACAGGGACTTGTTGGAGCCCTGATTGAGGGCTGGACCCTTCTGCTGTGAGGACAGGCTGAGAGTTGGGGGTGCTCAGCCTGGAGAAGAGAAGGCTCCTTCTGGTGGCTTTTTGGTCCTTAAAGGAGCAAGAGGAAAGCTGGGGACAGACTTTTGAGCAGGGCCTGTTGGGACAGGACGAGGAGGGGATGGTCTGAAACTGAAAAGAGGGAGATGGAGATTGGAGAGAAGGAAGAAATTTTTATGCTGAGGGTGGCGATCCCCTGGCCCAGGTTGCCCAGAGAGATGCCCAACCCTGGAGCCATTCTAGGTCAAGTTGTCTGGCAGCCTGCCCTTGCTAATGGCACCTCCCAGAAAGGCTGCTGGGATGAAGTGGTGCAGCCGTGGGAGGCTGCTCACAGGCTCTGAGGAGATGTCAGTGGAAGGGCTGGGGGGGAGGGCAGGGGAGTGCCCTGCGAGCATTTCCTCCCACCAGGGAAAGCTGGAAGCAGCGATCTGTGTTTGCAGTCATTTCTCTCTCTGAAGCCCACCCCCCCCCACCCCCAAACCCAGGGAACAGGACCCCCGAGCTCATAATTTGCAAAAGTTGGATGAGAAACCTGGAAGCTGCCGCGGCCTGCATCTTTAAAAGCAGTTAAATTCCTTCTCTTTGCACTAGGAGGCACCTTGAACCTTCCTCTTGGCCCCAAGCGGAGCCCATCTGCTTCCTATTACCTTCCCATGCAGCCTCATCCGCGGCCAAGGCAGGCTTTCAGGGAATTCTGTCTGCAGCCCGCGGTTGGAATTAGTAACAGTTGTCATCTGCTCTGCTTTTGCTTCTCTTCTCCTTTTCGCTTTATCCCGGCTCAAGTTTTGAAGCCTCCCCTGCCCAGCACTCCTCTTTCTCCTGCGTTTTCGCTGCGGGAAGATGTGACCTTGAAGCCACACGGCTGTGGCCTCCTCCTCCTCCCTTCGCCGCCCCTCACCCCCGTCCCTGCCCACGGGTTCGCGGCGGCGAAGCCACCTTGGCGCGGGGAGGCAGCGGCGGCCGCCCGCGGGCTGCTGCCAAGGACAGCGAATTCCTTGGGAAGGAGCAGGTTGGAACGGGGCCCGAGCGAGGGAGGCACGGGACCGAGAGGTCACCTCATGCCCCGGGGCCTCTCCGTGGCCCCTTCCGTCCCCACCGCCCTCCGCCTGGGCTTGGGCTCCGCGGGCACGTCCGCGCCCGCCCGTGCGCTGCGGCCGGGGAACGCAAAAGGATCTGCAGTGAGGTTATGGAAAAGTTCGTAGGTAGTGAGGAGCTGCGGGGGCCAAACTGCTCCTGCTCGCTTCTCCTGCTCGGGGTGGGCTCGGTGGGGGCTGCTGCTGCAGGGAGGGTCTCAGGGGTGAAGCGCTGCTGGAAGGGGCCACGTTCGCCTTGCGGCGCGCAGGCAGGAATCGCAGCCCTGCCCCCAGCCCTGCGGACGGGAATTCTGCAGCTGGGATTCCCGTGCTGCTCCAAACATCCTTCCTGCTCCCTAGGCTAGGGACTTGGAGGGTCTTGGTGCCTGCAGCCCCCTCCCAGCCCTTCTTCTGGAAGATGGTGAGGAGCTGGGGCTGAAGGGGAAGGTCAGAGGATGGGACACAAGACAGGACTGGCACAGCTCAGGGCCGCGGAGAGGCTGAGGAAGGACAGGAAATAAGGAGAGCCCCGAGGAAGCTGAATTCAACAGCTGGGAAACAAGGAAAATTAGCACTGTGAAGCCCAGGAGAAAATACACTTCAGCTGAGCAGCTTTCTGTCCACAGACCTTGGAGCCATGACAGGATTTGGAAGCTGGAATCTCAGCCTTTAATAGATGCTGAAAAACGCTGACTGAGGAGAGGGCTGCAGGCCGGGCTGGCAGGTCACCACCTCCCTCTTCCAGCTGACTTCCTGCAGCCCTGCAGGGAGCAGGCATGCGGCAGCTTGGCTGTGCAATTGCTGTGCTCCTGCCTCCGACCCCTCTGTGCCCCACTCAGAGGGTGAGGCTGTCACCACCTAGGCATGGCCTCAGGGATCCCCCAGAGCTGCCCTCAGCATCCTCATGGCGTGAGAGAGTTTGGAGCTGTTCAGCCTGGAGAAGAGAAGGCTCCAGGGAGACTTTAGAGTTGCAGTTTAATATCTGAAGGGGACCTACAGGCAGGCTGGGGAGGAGCTGTTTAGAAGGGCTTAAAAAGGTGACAGGATGAGGGACAAGGGTTTGGAACTGGAGCAGGGCAGGGTTAGGTTGGACAGGAATTTCTGCCCAGTGAGGGTGGGGAGAGACTGGCACAAGCTGCCCAGGGAGTGATTGAGGCCATCCCTGGGGACATTCAAAGTCAAGCTTGATGTGGTCTTGAGCCTGTTGCCTCTTGTCCTGTTTCTGGGGCCCACTGAGCAGAGCCCAGCCCCATCCTCTTGCCCACTGAGCAGAGCCCAGCCCCATCCTCTTGCTCTCTGCCCTTCAGCTCTTGCTCAGCATTGCTCAGATGCCCTCTGGGGCTGCTCTCCTGCAGGCTTTCAGCCCCGGGGCTCTCAGCCTTTGCTCCTCACAAAGCAGCTCCAGGCCCCTCAGCAGCTTTGTAGCCTCTGCTGGGCTCTCCCCAGCAGCTCCTTGGTATCACTGCTCAGATATTTGGTAGTTCCTTGGCATCACTGCTCAGACCTTGGGGATTCTCCAGGCTGTGGTTAGGTTTGTGCCACGCTCATCTCATCCATCATCTGCTCCCTGGATAGGAATGAACCCCACAGGCTTTCCCCAGCTCTCTGTGAGTTCTGTGTAATTGTCTCAGCCTGAGTGGAAATTCTCCCAAGCCAACAACCTTTCACTGGAGCAATTAGCAAATAATTTAAAATAAGAAATACAATTGGGATCTCCTGATCTGTCTGTGGAAGGGGCTGGGGAGCAGGGGTGAGTCCCCTGAATGGCTCCTTTGTTTCCAGGCACTGGTGTAGGTTTAGCCAAGGGCTCTGGGAGCCAGCGCCTGTCTCCGTGCAGGGACTGTCATTAAAAGGGGATTTTAACACCAGGGAAACCGGAGGAGGGAGGATTGTGAGGCTGCTGCTGGCTACCACCCTCAGAGTGCCTCCTGTAAGGGATCAGGTAACTGAGACCAGGGCACTGCCAGCTCTGCACTTCCTCATGGCTCTGCCCACAGGCCAAAGGGTTCCCCTTCACTGTCAGCTCCTTCCCTCGGCTGCGAGGCATATCCCAGCCCCTCGGTGCTGCTGTGGGAGCAGAGCAGGAGCTGGGCTGGGAGCAGAGCAGGAGCTGGGCTGGGAGCGGAGCTGTCCCCTGGGAAAGCAGCTGGGCAAGAGGCTTCCCATGGGAGCTGCCTTCGCTTCCTGTCCTCTTCGCACCTACTTCCCCCCTGTCCCCCTCCTGTTTCTCCCCTGTCCCCCTCCTGTTTCTCCCCTGTCCCCCTCCTGTTTCTCCCCTGTCCCCCTCCTGTTTCTCCCCTTTCCCCCTCCTGTTTCTCCCCT
>WBNM01027114.1:0-16206 GCA_013399055.1 Ramphastos sulfuratus | reverse complement strand
CCCAAACCATCACAACTGCCTATTAAAAGAGGATCTATAATAAAAAAAAAAAACAAAACAAAACAAAACAAAAAAACTTCAGAATCTCCAGATAGGAAGACAGAAACACAGTATGAAAGCTGTTGTTTCACAGAATCACAGAATGTTAGGGGTTGGAAAGTGACCTCTGATCATCGAGTCCAACGCTGCTGCCAGAGAGGGTCACCAAGTGCAGATCACGCAGGAACGTGGATCTTGCCAGGCCTTGAAAATCTCCAGAGAAGGAGACTCCACAACCTCTCTGGGCAGCCTGTTCCAGCGTTCTGCCATCCTTAGAGTAAAGTTCCTTCTCATGTTTAGATGCAACTTCCTATGTTCATGTTTATGCCCATTATCTCTTGTCCTCTCACTGGGGACCACTGAGAAGAGTCTGGGCCCATCTTACTGACACCCACCCCTTAGATATTTGTAAGCATTAATAAGATACCCACTCAACCTCTTCTCCAAGCTAAACAGTCCCAGGTCTCTCAGCCTTTCCTCATATCATGGTGGTTTTCTGACACTGATGTCTTTTACCCAATTTTTTTCTCCACATCATGCGGACACTTTCAGCAATAAGGCCAGTATTATTTTTAATTCATCTGCTGTTTCTTGAATTATTCTTTTTTCATGGCAACAGAAATTACCATACAATGACTAAAACTACCAATCATATTAACTTAAACACATCACATAAAAATTCAGATGGCAGAAAGAGTAATAAAAATGAAGACAAGATAAAGCAGGGGGAAATAAACAGCCAGGAGGTAAGAAGGAAGAGGAATCACTAAGAGGAGGATTCTGAACAAAATCCTGTAAGTTATCCCAGTATCCTCACAGTCAGCACCACTGATTAGTGCTACATAGAGAAGCAGATTAAAATGATTTAGGTGGGTCTAGTACATACTCCTTGCAATTTTCTGTGAAGGCAATCAGATGCCTAAGTCAGGAGAACTCTACTATACATGGGTTTAGAGTGAATAATGTGAGATATGGGGGTTAGTAGTTACACCAGGGACTGGATTTACACGTAGTCTCTGTCTGCTCACGCAGAGCATTTCTAATCCTGCCAAAAAAGTGCACGACACTCCAACAAAAAGGATTCTGGAAGATTCAACACACTGACATTATTTAGACACAAATTGTGCTGTAATTCCATGCTTAAGCTTTGGTCTCTCTCATGCATTTTGCTCTCTCTCATTGTATATATATATCAATGTAAAATCCAATTGATTTTACACCAGGAATATTTCCCAAAGGTGACTACCATGTCCTATAGATTAGAAAAATATTTCTGTCCATCCAATATAAATAAAAGGATATTGTCAGCATAAAATAATAGTTTAACCTCATGCATTCCTGATTTCACACATAACAGTTTATGATTAGCCCTAATTTGCATGCTTCAGTGCACGTTTCTCCTCGGCATGTGTGGAAGATATATACCCATCATTTTCCACAAGACTTCTGTGACTTTCTGTGCCAGTTCTCCTGTAACAGAGGTGGCTGAGCTGCAGATATTTGCAGCTTAACCAAGCTGAAAATTCTGCCTGGAAGAGAGGACATTTCCAGCTTCTTTCAACCATGCTAAATGTCCTGGAGGAGACAAGTAACCAGAATTCAAAACTCCCCTTAAATGCACGGAAGTTGCTAATTCTTTTCTCTCTATTGCCACACTGAGGACCCTAAAAAATAATGATTTAGCAATGAAGCCACCTGCCCCCAGGACAGCAGGCATAAAATGCAACATAATATCGGAGAGTGTAAGGTGTCTAAATTTCCTTAGTGATTTTTATTTTGTTTTGTTTTGTTTCTTTCCTAACCCCAAACAACTTGAAGCATTAAATTTAAAAAGAGAGTGGGAACAGAAACTGGTAATGTGCTCAGGATGGCAAGAAGACTGGGTAATATATTCATTCTAATTGTATTAACCTTCCCCCATAATGAGAGGGGGAAAGCCTACCATCTGTTTAAGTCATTAGTCAGTTCCATAATTAAAAGATTAAGATTAGCTCTAACAAGTTCATTACTTTTCCAAGGAAACTGAACATCTAAATACTTAAAACTAGTTGAAAGGGACTATTGATTAGTTTTCTCTCTCCCTCATACTTTGGGAGATTGCCATCACCTCAGATTTACTCCAATTGATTTTACACCAGGAATATTTCCCAAAGTTGACTACCATGGCCTATATATTAGGAAATGGTTTTTGCCCATCCAATATAAATAAAAGTATAAAGTCAGCATAAAAGAACAGTTTAACCTCACACGTTCTGGTTTCACAGATTATAGCTTATGTTTAGCCCTAAGTTTTATCTCCAACCCTTCAAGGACAATGTTATATAGAAGAAGGGAAAGGGGATGACCTTTCCTTTAGCACAGCTTTTAAGGATTAATCAATTATCCTCCTTTTTAATCAGAGTGATTATGGACTATGCTAAAGCAACAAAATCTAGGTGGAGAAATTATCTCATAAGCCAGACTTACATAAAAGGAACAACTCAACCTAAGTTTGTCGAATGCTTCTTCCGTATCAATACAGAACTGTAGTAAAGATTTAGTTGACAGATACTCATTAAGTCAGTCAGTAATCTTGTACTATCAATTCCTGATCGTTATTTATTAAATCCATCTAATTAGGATGGTAGACATCATCTATTGTTTTATTTGATCTTGTGCCTGGCATTTTGATGAGATATTTAGAATCATAAAATTGTTTTGGTTGGAAAAGACTTCTAAGACCATCGAGTCCAACCAAAACTTAAGACCACCATGGACATTAAACCATGCCCCAAAATGCCATATCCACATGTTTCTTGAACACCTCCAGGGAGGATGACTGCACCACCTCCCTGGGCAGCCTGTTCCAATGCCTTGCCACTTTTTCAGGAAAGAAATTTTTCCTAATATCCAACATATACCTCTCCTGTCACAGTTTCAGACCATTTCTTCTTGTTATATCACCTGATACTAGTGAGAATAGACCAACCCCTGCCTCACCCCAACCCTTTTTAAGGTCTCCCTTCAGCCTCCTCCCCTCCAGACCAAACAATTCTGGTTGCCTCAGCTGCCACTCAGATGAATTGCTCTCCAGATCATTCACCACCTCTGTTGCCCTTCTATGGATATGCTCCAGCAACTCAATTTATTTCCTATAGTGAGGGGCTCATTAGGCAGAAAGTAGGTTTGCAGAACCTGAAGTGTTTTTGCAGATCTTTGCCTAATTTAAGTGTAACTAAGTAAGAGCCTCAGGAGAATGGTCAGCTTCAAGATATGCAGTTGCTTACATGATCCAAAGATCTAGAGGTTAACACTGATATGGAAAGCATTGCCAAAGTTCTGGCATTGCTGTTAATGGTATTTTATCTTTCATCATGTTTCCTATATCTCTTAATAAAGCAGGTGAGGAATCCTGAGGCTACCTACCACCAAGTGATAGGTACTGTGGTCACTCGACACATCCAGAAAGAATTTGGAAAATAGAAAGTGTAAGGAAGTTGATATTTCCCAGTAATAACCAGTAATTCTTGCCAACAAAAAATAAAACTACCAATGAAGAGTTACAGAGTTTCTAACAGCACTGCAAGTAACTTGAAAAGTAAAGTGGCATGTGAAGCTCAGGGTTTTTAAAAGCAAAGGGATGTACATGAGAAAAAGCGATACCTCAAACATATGTAGATAATGAATGGGTTTGCACTGGGCTACTAGCAAAATGAAAGTCATTGTGGATACTATTCAGAAGATATCATCAGAGTGGTATGGAGGGTCATGAGGACTCTTTGCAAAAGGACATGAAGGGAGAAAGCATTTTGCTATGGCCCTAAGTCACAACTGGTTCATCTTAAACATGGCATTTGTGTAAGACCAATGTCAAACAAAAGGCAAATAGGAAGAACTCAAACTTGTGTAAAGATGACAGAGATGGTATAAGATGCAAAAGGGGTTCAGCTAGAAAGGAACACACAAAGAGTAAACATCAGCATGGAAAAGGTATCCTTGAAAGAGGAAATACAACAGAAGTTGGGGGGAAAAAAAATCATAAAATTATAGAATGGCTTAAGTTGGATGGTACCTTGAATATCATCTAGTTCCAAACCTCCTGCCATGGGCAGGGACAACTCCCACTAGACCAGATTGCTCAAAGTCTCATCCAGCCTGGGCTTCAACACTTCCAGGGATGAGGCATCCACGACTTCTCTGGACAAAAGCCAAACCAACAAACAAACAAACAAAACCTCAACCAAACAAAAAAACAACCAAACATCTCCAGCTTTCCTGTAGGCCCTCTTCAGGTACTGGAAAACCACTATAAGGTCTCTCCAGAGCCTCCTCCAGGCTGGACAGACCCATGTCCACAGCCTATCCTCACAGGGAAGGTGCTCTGGCCCTCTAATTACCTTTGTGACCCTTTTCTGAACCCTCTCCAACAGATCCATGTCATTCATATGTTGGAGGCTCAAGAGCTTGATGCAATACTCCAGGTCGGGTCTCACCAGAGCAGAGCAGAAGGAATCACCTCTCTTGACCGGCTGGCCATGCTTCTTTTGATGCAGTCCAGGACACGGTTAGCTTTATGGGGTCCTGGTGCATATTGCTGGTTTATGTAAAGTGCCTCATCAACCAGCACCCCCAAATCTTTCTCTGCAGGGCTGTACTCAATTCATTGATGTGAGCGGTTTAGGTTGGACATATGGAAAAAATTCTCTGACCCAAAGGGTTCTCAAAGACTGGAACAGCCTGCCCTTGATGGATTTAAAAGCCCTCTAGATATGGTGCTCAAGGATATCTGGAGTACTGCGTGCAGTTCTGGAGCCCCCAGCACAGGAAGGACATGGAAGTGTTGGAGCAGGTCCAGAGGAGGGCCACAAAGATGATCAGAGGGCTGGAGCAGCTCTCCTATGAGGACAGACTGAGAGAGTTGGGGCTCGCAGCCTGGAGAAGAGAAGGCTTTGAGGAGACCTTCTAGTAGCCTTCCAGTATCTGAAGGGGGCCTACAGGAAGGCTGGGGAGGGACTATTTACAAGGTCTTGTAATGACAAGACTAGGGGNCTCCAGGCTACCTTTGTTTGTAAGTCCAGCAAAGCTATTTCTTATAGCAACCTTTCCAAGCTTCCTGATTTTCCTGAGTTACTAAATTCCCTGTAAACATCCTTGTGAAAGATTTTTCCCGACGGAATTTCTGAACCTTAACTAATATTTTATAGACAGTTGTGGGTGGGGCTTTCCGGAAGTATAAAATAACTGCATATTTTATAATTCCTGCCTCGTGAAATCCCACAACCGAGTCACTATGGCAGGGGGTTGGAACTAGATGATCTTTGAGGTCCCTTCCAACCTTACCATTCTATGATTCTATGATTCTATGGTGTAGTAGTGACTGTGGCAAAGGTAGATAATGATTGGACTTGCTGACCTTAGAGGTCGCTTCCAACCATAGTGATTCTGTGATTCTGTGAATGCTACCTTCAGTCATGTTTATGCTATTCAGAACAGGCGAGGAAACTCCTTTCCAGGTCTAAGGTAAATATTACACCTGTAAACCAACATGCACCCATACAAACACACAAGGGTGCACAAAGTAGATCGGTTCCTACAGATGAGAGTTATTTTTTATCCTGCTTCACCACAGAATGGAAACATAACTCAATTGAGTACCAACATTCATTTACTATAAATACCTAGTCTTTAAGCTAATGGTGAAATAATGCTCCTCTCATTAGGTTAATGATTGCATCGCACTTAATATAAGCTTCCCCCTCCTTTTTTCCCTCTTTCATTAACTCAGTCTAATAGTTACAGACAATTTGCTTCCACTAGGAAACTGTCAATCTTTTTCTTGTATGTAACATGTCAACCTGTTACAGCGCAGAAAAAAACGCAATGCATTTATCAGACCTCTTTTCATTTACTGATCCCATTATTTAGAGCTGCCTATGATAAAACATGTTAATGGAGCACAGTACAAGAATCATAGAATGGTTTGGGTTTGGAAGGGACCTTAAAGATCATCTAGTTCCAACCTACCCTGATGTGGGCCGGGACACCTTCCACTAGGCCAGGTTGCTCAAGACCCCAACTAACCTGGCCTTGAAAACCTCTAGGGAGAGAGCATTCACACCCTCCCTAGGCAACCTGTTCCAGTGTTTTACCACCCTCACTGTAAAGAACTTCTTCCTAATATCCAGTTTAAATTTCCCCTCTTCCAACTTCAATCCATTGTCCCTCATCCCGCCACTACAACCCCTTGTAAAAAGTCTTTCCCCATCTCTCCTGTAGCCCACTTCGGGTACTGGAAGGCAACTGTAAGATCTCCTCAGAGCCTGTCCAAAAGGATCATGAGCTGTGCGAAATATTTTGCAGGCTTGTTTATGTTTCCTCCTTGAGACTTTACCTCAAGTCTCCATATGGGTTACATATACATAAACGGACGAGAAAATGCTAAAATCATAGAATTATAGAATTGTTCCGGCTGATAAAGACCATTAAGATCATCAAATCCAACCGTTAACCTAACACTACCAAGTCAGCTGCTAAACCATGTCCCTAAGCATCACATATACATGTCTTTTACATAGGACTTCCTCTTAATATTTCAGTAAACATTCCATGCACTTTCAAAGCTGCTGCACTCCAGGTATCGTGATGAAAAGCAGTTTGCTTCATGTTCAGCCTTTAATACCTGAGTAACATTAATTCATAGTAGAATAAATCAATATGAATCCAAGAGCAAATCTTTCTGAATGGCTTCAGCATCTCCCTTCTGAAGAGAAGCCTTCTGAAAATACTGATATCTAACTTCTTAATTCAGTGTCCGTTGAGTGCTTGTCAGAGTTCAGGTGCTTTGGGAACAGGTGCTGTGAGTTTGAAAGCTGTTGAGATACATGGGCCTCCTTTGCTGATCTTCTGCTGGCTCTTCATATCAGTATCATAGAATCATTTTAGTTGGAAAAGACCTGTAAGGTCACCAGATCCCAACATTATCTAGTTCTACTAAGTCTGGTGCTAAACCATACTCCTCAGCACCACATCTCTGCCTCTTTTAAATACCTCCAAGCAACTAGATTCAACCACTTCCCTGAGGAGCCTATTCCAGTGTTTGAGAACCAAGCACAGTATTCATCATCCATTTATTGTCCATCTCGGTCTGAAAGAAAAATATATAGACCACAACACAACTTTGTCCAGCTGTATGCTGCTTTTCATTGCACTGAATTGTCGTGTTTGGAAAGAAAGAGAAACAATCAGCCATGACAATGGCATTGACACGTGTTCACTTGCCAAAGTAAATATATAGAGTGAGTTATTAAAGGAAGACCAAAGGTGATGTTCTTCAGGAAGAGAGACACGTGGCTGAATCACAGTGTAAAAGACAGGCTGAAAAAAGAAACAAGGAGATGTGTGTGATACGAAATAAAGTAGTATTTTCAAATCTGTAACCCTGGAATTGGTGTTCTTCACCTTTGAATGCCAGTGCCTAGAGCAGTGTGAATTGCATCAGATGCCTGAAAATACAGTTTTGTTTGGTCTTGAGTGTCATGGGAGAAACCACACAAGAACCCTTTCATTTGCAGCTATGTGCCTGCAATGTCCTCAGAGTTAATCAAATATTTCTCTTCCAGTTACTGGCTGCATACGTGAAATAAGCTGAAAGGGTTTGCTGTAGAATAATTAAGGTCGAAAGACATTTGAGAGCAGCAAGTCTAACCATTAGCCCAACACTATCACACCCACTAAACCATGTCCCAAAGTGCCATGTCTATATATATATTTTGAACACTTCCAGGGATGGTGTCTCCACCAGTGTTTTACAAAGAACTATATCCCTTTACTACTGCATGGCATTTCCTTAACCATCTGGTCTCTTTGATTGTGCTCACTGTGCCCGATGAATTGAATTTATTTAAATTATCCTTTTTTTTTCTTTTTTAAGGAAAAAAAAAAGGCAGCTTTAAAATATTAGGCATTGATTGAATTCCACAGGCCAATGACTACAGCTATGAGAATTATTAGTAGTTTGCTAACTTACCTTGTTCTGTTCCTCTTCATAATTCATTACAAAGACCTAAGATTTTTACTAATCTCTTCATTATTCAACACTCTTCAGCAAAAAATTAATGCAAACGTATTTCAGCACATGGATTGTGTCTGTAGGGTAGTCACTTCAGCTACCTCACCCTCCTGTTTGTTATGGCCTGAAAATGCTCAATTAAACAACATCACATTTCTCACACCTTGGCAATGTTCGGTCCAAACCATTGAGACTTCTATAGAATCATAGGGTGGTTTGGGTTGGAAGGTACCTTAAATAACATATAGTTCCATCCCCCTGCCATGGGCAGGACACCTTCCACTAGACCAGGTTGCTCAAGGCCTCATCCTACATGGCCTTGAACATCTCCAGAGAGGAAACATACACAACCTCCCTGGCAACCTGTTACCAGTGTCTCACTACCTTCACTGTAAATAATTCCTTTCTAATATCCAGTCTAAACCTCGCTTGAAAATTCCATTCAGCTTTGTTCAACACATCTCACTGAATCAGCTTCAGGTCTGAGGTGTCAATTGCAAAAAACTTGCAATTGAAAGCAGAGTAGTAGAAAGCGGAGGCGATTGATGTTGCCCTATTCATGACTTCAGAACAATCCAATTCCTTGCCTTACCTGTGTTCACAGACCGGAATTATTTCCTGCAGCTGCCCAAATTACCTCTTCCATGATTTCCAAGTCAATAATACAAATTATGGGTAAAGGAAGACCTGGTTAAGCAAAGTTTTTTTTTTTCTTTTTACCCTAATACTGTTTCTTTGTGATGTACCTTACCTTGTTTAGAGCTATCTTGGATGCATCTACATCAATGATACAGATATGTCTACAGTTTATTAAAAAAAAAAAAAAAAAGGAGAAAAAGGTAGGTGGGCTGCTTTGTTGATTTATAACAGAGCAGGAAATGTACTTACCCAAGTGAAATTAATCCACCAGAGAGTTTCCCAAGTGCAAATCATTGAAATGGTTTCTCAGTAGATGTCTTCTGCAACCTCTTCATCCAGTCTTTGCTCAGGAATGCTTAGGCACTGCTCCTTCAGATTCTAGCAGCACTCAGTTAAGTCTCCTCAGTCCTCACATTCCTGAGTACCTTTGGTCCAGACAGAGCTTCGTATCCAAACACATCTCCCGTCCTAAAGTTATGATTTCTAGGAGATTTTGAAGCAAGGCAACAGTTATCATAGAATCACAGGAAGGTTTGGGTGAGAAGGAACCTTAAAGATCATCTAGTTCCTACCCCACCACCATGCACAGGAACATCTTCCGCTGACCAGGTTGCTCAAGGTCTTGTCCATCCTGGCCTTGAACACCTCCAGGGAGCAGACATCCACAACCTCCCTGGGCAACCTGTTCCAGTGTCTCAACACTCTTACTGTAATTTCTTTCTAATATCCAGTTGAAGTTCTAACTCTTTCTAATATCCAGTTACACATACCAGTTTCTGTGGAACTTTTACTTTATATTTTCCTAAATTATACAAGTGGACAAGGCAGCCAAAGGGCTTTTGTATCTTTTTACAGAGCAGCAGTTAAAGCAAATAAAGTCATAATAGCTGTCCAATTTTAATTTAAAATATTTCTGTTTGGCTTTAGAAAAGAGAGAACTTTTTTACATTATTTTGATGAGCACACTCTTAACTCACACACCAGTGACATCCAGACAAATTTCAACCAAGATGGCACCAACAATGTTTTCAGAGCTGAGAGAATCGAAGGATAAGGAACTAAACTAAGTGATTCACTGGAGAGCTGAACTGACTGATGCATGTTGCCAATCCATGGCTGCAAAGTCTTTCACAGAAAAACCTGATAGTAAAAAAAAAAAAAAAAAAAAAAAAAAAAAAAAAAAAAAAAAAAAAAAAAGTAAAAGGATGCCACAAATGAGAAAAGGAAAAAAACCCAAAAGTTTCCTCAACACAATTGTCTCCACTCAGTGTGAAAGAGAGAGAGAGTGTTATGTGTTTATCTGGTGGATTTTTGAGCTGTAGCTCTTCTTCCAGACTCAATCAATACATTTTCTCCTTAAATTCCCCTGTCCACTGTACAGAAGTCAGCTATGTTTGTTTACTAGCAGATAACCATCTTAATTAGACTGCTGGATTGAAGCCCTACTCTCAGGAGCACAGAAAGAGTTCTGTTTCCTCTGGCATTGTTTTCCTTGGAGGTGTCTCTTGCTAAAGGGAAGCTTTCTTCTGTTTAACAAAATAGAGTAATGTAAATGCCACCCTGTGATCTTTGTGCTCCTGTCACTCCCGCTCAAGAGAAACTAGACAGGACTCAGTTAATTAGTACAAGCCATTAAAACAAAAAGAAAAGAAAAAAAAAATCATTAGCAGCCAGTTTATTTATTTCTAAGCATCTCATTTCCACACCATTGAAAACAATTAAAATCAAGTAAAATGGCATCCAATTTTTCATGTTTTGAGCATGCAGCTTGTGCACACTGCAGGCAAATTCTTGCAGAAGCCAAACTAAAGAAGCAAGTCCTGAGTTACCTTACACAAACTTTCAGTAAGACAAGAAGATGAAAAACTACTTTTGAAGCTATGGGAAACTTGCTTTTCCTGGGACAAGTTTTTCATGGTTGTAGGGCCAACACCTTTCTGTTCCTTCCTTCTTTCTTCTCAAGAGAGCTAGGTTTTCAGGAAAGAAAGCTAGATATCTGCCTCACCTTCTTTTTGGACCCAGCTAACAAAAACTGCAAGGTCACGTTCCTTCTCCAATGTGTTTCATCTGCATTTTAAAGTCAGGAGGGTCTTTTTTTTTTCAGGAAGGAGCCCAAACATAATAAATATAATTTGTCACCTGTTCAGCAACAAAAAGCAAGAAGAGGCAGTACCAGAGAAGGAACCATGCTAAGAGACCCACCAAAAGAAAAATATTCTTTGCAAAGTGAGTGACTAGGACAAGCAGTCAAGGGGGCAATGGAGTTAGACTTGACAGTGTAAACCATAGGACTTTGTCCAAGCCATGCCTTCTAAATCTGGGCATTTCTCTGTGAAACAAAGAGTCACAAAATCATAAAATGCACTAGGTTAGAAGGGATCTCTAGTGGTCATCTAGTCCAACCCCTCTGCAGTAAGTCCTTTCCCAACTAGATCAGGTTGCTCAGAGCCCCATCAAACCTGAATTTGAATATCTCCAGGTCTGGGACCTCTGCTACCTCCCTGGGCAATCTATTCCAGTGTTCAACCACCTTTATAGTAATGAACTTCTTCCTAATGTCTAAAATCTAGCAGAACATTTCTGTTACAAGCATGCTTTGATGGCTGCCATTTTTTCCCTCAATATTGTGCTCATGCCACCTACGATTCCGTAGGCTTTCAGTGTAAGTTAAGAAGATTGGCAGAAGTTCTTACTCTGTCACTAGCATTTCTTGAAAATTGACTCCAGCAAACTGATAGCTTTTTTGCTGTCAGAACCTAAAAATAATGTGAAGAAGATTAAGGAAGACAACAGCTCTGCAGAGTCACAGACAAAAATCCAGGTGAAACAGCTCTTACAGTGTATACTTCTCCATTGCTGTTCACCCCAGCAGAGATACAAATATTAAGGTGTGTAATACTTTTCCACATAGTTCTAGAATCAACCAAAGCAAATGAAAATGCCAGAAAAACAGAGGTTTCAGAGTAGGCGTGTTTCACAATAGCTGCACGTTGCTTCTAAACCAGGGTTTTCACTCCTCCTCAAACTTCTTGTACCACACACAGGATTCAGGACAGGCACCCGGTATCCCCTCGGTTGAAAGCCCTCCTTACCCACTTTGTACTGGTGTCAATTTAGGTGTGGGCACTTTGCAGGGCCACTGGCTACAGATGTTGGAAAAATGGAGCACAGAACCATAGAGCTGTTGAGGTTGGAAAAGACCTTTGAGATCAAGTTCAAACACTCCCCTAGAGCTCACAGTCCCACCACAGCCTGTTTGGGCAGTCTGCTCCAGAACCCTCACAGCAAAGAATTTTCTTCCTCAGGTTGAGGTGTAACTTCACATCTGTGGGCCTGCTTGCACACTCCCACTGAAGAGCTGACATGGCTCCAAGTGTCAGAGAACCTCCCTTAAAAGGCAGATGACAGCTTCCCTAGCCTCAGCAAAATTTTAGGAAGAACAGACACTGACCATGGTCTTTTGCTGCTACGCAGAAAGTGAGTGAGACCAAAGAAACAACTGAGCAGGCAGGGTTAGACTTGCCTTCCATTCTTCAACTTCACAGAATCATAGAAATGCTGAGGTTGAAAAAGGCCTGTGAGATCACCAAGTTCAACCACTCATCTAGGGCTCACAATCTCACCACTACTGCTGGGCTACTACCACTAAACCATGTCCCTCAGCACCACATCCATGTGTCTTTGAATTACCTCCAGAGATGGAGACTCCACCACCTCTCTGGCAACCTGTTCCAATGCCTGATAACTCTTTCTCTGAAGATATCTTTCCTAATATACAAACTGAATCTCCCCTGGCACAACTTGAGGCCATTTCCTCTTGTCCTGTCATTTGTTGCACATGAGAAGGAACCAAACCCCACCTCGCTCCAACCTTTTTAAAGGTAGTTGTAGAGGACAAGGAGGTCTCTCCTCAGCCTCCTCTTCTGAAAAGTAAACAACCCCAAGGAGCACAATTCGGTGAACAGAAGTGTCCCACTCAGATATTCATGTTACAGCATCTGGCTTTTGTAGGCTTATTTTGGGTCTAATCCAGCAGCCCTATTATTGTATCTATTAAGGCTATTATGTACTAAATAGCAGGAAGAATAATAAATACATCTTTGGTTATTTAAAAAAAAAAGAACTTGAATTTTATTTTTCTCAGCAGCCTTGAAGCTCTGCAATAAATGTTTGCCAATTCAAACACAACATTTATTCATCTGTCCTTCACTGAAGGCAAGTCTGATCATAGAAATAGTTGGATATTCTTCAGCTGCTCCCCATTCCAATTTGTTTTTTAATTAGTACTGATCAGAGAAAATTAAGTGGCTAAATTTTTCAATGTTGTATGCTTTTAGATGCAGAGACATGAACAACAAATGTCTCCTTCTGTCCCTAGAATATTGCATCCACATCTGTCCTGCTCATTTTCCATCCATGATACAATGAAACCAGAAAATGAGTAAGCCCATTTGTACCCTAGTCATGTCCATGTGCACGGATGAGGTATAGACCAGATGATTCTTGAGGTCCCTTCCAACACATCATTCTATGAATCTATGATTCTATGACTAATGGCAAAGTTTAAATGAGATCATACATGACTCCAAATATCTTGGTCCAAAGCTAAAGAAAGTTAGCTTTCTTCTCAGACCTCACCAATGTAATACAGTTCAGTTCTACTCATAAGTGAAAGCAGACACGTTTACCTTGTTATCCCCCTACTCTTTCACATCTGCTAAAGAATCCCCCAGTTCCTCAAAGTATTTCTATTGTCCCTAAGCTTTGACATGGTGAAAGCCAAGTGAATTTTACAAATTTGGACTGGGCTCTGCCTTAACCCCACGGCATTTTTTTTTCAGAACATCCCCAGGAGGGGACAGTGACACTAAAATATCATCTAGTTCCAATTCCTGTGCCATGAGCAGAGATCCCTCTCACTGCACCAGGTTGCTCAAAGCCTCATCCAGCCTGGCCTTAAACATTTCCAGAGATGAGGTGTCCACAATATTTGTATGTAGGTCAAGTAGTCTTTAAATATGTATTGAAACGTTATTAATGTCACTGACCTGTCTGATCACAAATGCATCTGTTGCCTCCAACCATCTCAGAACTGTTTCTTCTAAGAGCAAGTACCTGATGCCCTTCAAAATCTTCCTTTATCTGCAGAGAGTTGGGGGAAAATATTTACTATCAGATGCTCAGCCACATTTACTGGTTTTAATAAAAAAAGACAACTGTAACAGAATACTTGATTTCCATTTAATGGCTCCCAAAGGTTTATCATTGAAGACCTTGGGCACCAGAACCAAGGGGATGTTTGCATTAGCTGTTGTTCAGCTGTTCTTTGCCTCAGGTCAGCTTGTACTTCATGTTCCGGTGCAGCTAATCTCCTGTTTTACCATGAGCACAAAATACTTGGTTTCCCTGGGGAAAAAAAAAAATTAAAAAAAAAAAAAAACCAAAAAAAAACCAAACAAAAAAAACCCCAACAACCAAAAAAAAAAAAGCCCCATGTAGACAGAGATGTCAAAGGTTGCTTGCAACTGCTAAAATTTAAGGAGGGGAGGAGGAAATCCTTCTATCTCACCTGCTGTTTTTTCCAAAATGAGAGCAGGAGCAGAAATGACTTGCTGAAAGGAAATTTTGGGAAATGTTATTAGGGTCCAAATGTGTATTTATGTGGATTTACAACATTCTGGTGTCCTACATGTGCTTTGGCTTATACAGATATTGAAAAGGAACCAAAGCAGATATGACTCCCTTGTCAACACACATTCAGTCATGACGTCACTGTTACATTTTTACTCCTTACAATCGTAACTTCTCCCCACATTAAGGTTTAAGTGTACAGTGAAATGGCTAGGAAATAATTTCTGCAAATAATTTCAGGGGGGAAGACCTAGTGGGAAGACCTCACTAGTGGGAGGTGTCCCTGCCTATGGCAGGGGGTTGGAACTAGATGATCCTTGAGGTCCCTTCCAGCCCTACCATTCTATGATTCTAGGATTCTGTGATTCTATGACCTGGACACGTGTTTATTCACAAGTTTCTTCCATCTATGTTGGTCCTCTTTAATATCTGTATCTTTAATATGGGTGAGGAAATTGAGCGCACCCTCAATAAGCTTGCAGATGAAGCTAAACTGGGTGGGAGTGTTGATCTGCTTGAGGGTAGGAAGGCTCTACAATGGGATCTGGACAGGCTGGACTGATAGGCTAAGGCCAACTGTATGCAATTCAACAAGGCCAAATACTGAGTCCTGCACTTCAATCACAACAACCCCATGCAACTGCCCAGACTTGGGACAGAGTATCTGGAAAGCTGCCTAGCAGAAAACAATGCAGGGGTGCTGGTTGACGGCCATCTGAACATGAGCCAACAGTGTGCTCAGGTCACCAAGAAGGCCAACAGCATCCTGGCCTGGATAAGAAATAGTGGCCGGAAGCACAAGGAAAGTGATCATGCCACTGTACTTGGCACTGGCGAGGCCACACCTTGAGTGGTGGGTTCAGTTCTGGGCCAATTACTACAAGGACATTGAGGTGCTGGAGCATGTCCAGAGAAGGGCATGGCAAAAGGTCTAGAGAACAAACCTTACAAGGAGTGGCTGAGTGAACTGAAATTGTTTAGTCTAGAGAAGAGGAGGCTAAGGGGAGACCTCATTGCTCTCTACAACTACCTGAAAGAAGGCTGGAGTGAGGTGGGGTGTTAGTCTCTTCTCCCTGATTGCAAGTGATAGAATGAGAGGAAATGGCCTGGAATTGATGAAGTGGAGGTTTAGATTGAATATTGGGAAAAATTTCTTTCCTGCAAGGGTGGTTAGGGATTGCAATGGGCTGCCCAGGGAGGTGGTGGAGTCACCATCCCTGGAGGTGTTCAAGAAATGTGTGGACATGGCAGTTTGACACATGGTTTAATGGCCATGGTGGTGTAAGGTTGACAGTTAGGCCTGACAATCTTAAAGGTCTTTAACAGCCAAGAGAATTCTATGATTCTAAAGCATGCTGCAAAGAACAAGACCTATTTCTCAACTCTCATCATCATCAATCATTCGCTTCTGTGAACGTACACTAGGTAGATAATGGTGGTGGCTTTACACAGGCCTATTTGCATAAGTATCTTCAGATATTATTGGGTGGGAGTAAAACTCTTTCTTGAGGCCATAAATTGCAGAATTACCAGGGTTGGAAGGGACCTCAAGGATCATCTAGTTCCAACCCCCATGCCATGGGCAGGGACACTTTCCACCAGACCAGGCTGTCCAGAGCCACATCCAGCCTGGCCTTAAAAACTTCCAGGGATGGGGCTTCCACCACCCTTATGGTGAAGAATTTCTTTCTAATCTAAATCTACCCTCCTCTAGCTTGGATCCATTCCCCCTAGTCCTATCACTACCCAACACCCTAAAAAATCCCTCACCAGCTTTCTTGTACCTTGCAGCCCCCTTCAGATACTGGAAAGCCACAAAAAGATCTACCTGTAGCCTTCTCTTCTCCAGA
>WBNM01027113.1:0-17323 GCA_013399055.1 Ramphastos sulfuratus | reverse complement strand
CAGGTGGACATTGTGCCCTTGATCACCACTCTCTGTGTGCCACCATCCAGCCAATTCCTTACCCAGCAGTTCTCTACACATCCAGTCCATGTTTTTCCAGCTTGGTGCCCAGGATGCCATGTGGGACAGAGTCCAATTCCTTACTT
This sequence comes from Ramphastos sulfuratus, assembly GCA_013399055.1. Classification (NCBI taxonomy): domain Eukaryota; kingdom Metazoa; phylum Chordata; class Aves; order Piciformes; family Ramphastidae; genus Ramphastos; species Ramphastos sulfuratus. Next base: position 17,177 of record WBNM01027113.1, on the reverse strand, counting down.
AGGTCCAGGTAGATGCCATCAGTTGCCCTTCCCTTGTCCACTGTTGCTGTGACTTCATCATAAAAAGCCACCAAATTTGTCAGGCAGGATCTGCCCTTGGTGCAGCCATTGCTGGGTACCACCAATCACCTCTGCTTTGTTTTCCATTTGCCTTAGCAGAGCTTTCAGCAGGATCTGCTCTGTGATCTTGCCAGGCACAGAAGTGAGACTGTCTGCTCTGTAGTTCCCAGGGTCATCCTTTTTTCCCCTCTTGGAGATGGGTGTTATGTATGACTTTACTGTACTGCTCTTACATCTGAGGGGCTGTGCTCTTTAGCAGGTGAGAAGAGCTTAGCCCTTAGTCCTGACAACCTGTAAAGTCTGTTAGGTCAAATCCATACAGCATTTAAACCACAAGCATGCTTTTAATTCTAACTGTAGCAAAATTTCCTCTGTACAATATGTATGTCTGGTATGAATGAGCACCCAATTTTTCAGATGTCCCACTGTAAGCTGTGTCCTGTCTGATTTTAAACAAGTGCTTTCAGGCCCAGATTTCACACAGGAACCAGACAATAACATGAACAAAGTTCAAATATGCCTTTGTCAGGAAGGATTATTCCATACAGATCTCAGAACATCAACACTTGCTATAGAGTTTTCCAGGATGCCCAACCCACACCTGCCTTCCTCTCTGGTTCTGTTCTTTTTTTTTATGCCCAACCAAGGGACAGTAGCTCTCCCTGTGCAGTCAGTACACAGCATCCAAACATGGAGTAGAGCCTCTGAAGAAATAATCTCTATCATGAGCATATCTGGGGCAGCTGAGATGCAAATAAGTGAGGCTTCTGTTCCTCGTGTAGCTTCTTTAAATGAGACTGGTGGCTGCCAGACACTGTCCTCTCAGCTGCTACCCAGAGGAGACATCTCATCCTTAGTGCTCCATCCTTCCCATGACTTGGTGTGCAAGTACAGGCATTGCTGTGAGCTGGGTGATGGATTGTGGAGGCTCTTAGCTCTCTCTTTTCATGAAATCAAGTGCTTTTCTGTAAGCCAGCTTCATGCTGGCTTAAGCTTTCATGGTGGTTAAGCTATAATCTATCAGACTGCCCCAGCTGTGAGGTGTAAAGAGCCTTCATGTTCACTTACTGTTGCTCAATTGACAAACAAGTTGCACTGTTGTAGCAGATTTTCCCATGTCCATGCTCTCAGCTGTACCAGAGGCTCAGCACACACACAGGCAGTGCTGAGTTGGCTTCCAGTGCAGATCTTCCCACTTCCTACTTAATTACTTCCCTTAGAGATGTGAAGGTTGAGTTTGTCTTTGGACAAAAAGCCTTCCACTGAAAGTGTTTCCTGACTTGCAGGCTGTGCTTCCCACCAGAGAAGGTTCCACAGTGTAACACTGATTATGCACAACTCAGAGTGTATTTTTTGGCATGTGTCTGACTTGTAATCTTGTTAACTGCACACTCTTATCTCAATATACTTGCAGTCCAGCCACAGCAGCATAAAAACTTGTGTCAAGATGAATCATGTCAATTACTTTTAATAGAGGGGGGGGAAAAAAGAGGCTATTTCATTCATTAAAATTGGAAAAAACTTAATCTCTTGGTTGCTTCTACAGGCAGAGGTTGCTCTGGGGAAAGACCTGGCACGTTAGTCCCAAAAGAGGACTGTTCTCTGAGGGCTCCTAGGTAGGAAATCATCTCTGAATGATGTTTTGTTTGACCCAGCCAAAGGTGTGGGGAGGACTTGGTAGGGCTAGGATGCTGTTAGGGTCCTGTATGTCTTTCCTCACTAGTGACTGTTGTTTGGCTGCTACTGTTGAGTTCTAAGTCAGCTGCAGAAATCTTGCTCCTCAGCTTGCTGGAACCTCTAAAGTCTCCAGGCTGGGGAAAGGTCTCTGTTGTTTCTCTCTCTTATGGCCTCAGAACTTCTGTGTGGCTAGTGTGTAGCAATGTTGGTAAGTCTCTGGGCAGGACATGATGCTGTTAAGCAGGCATAGCAGGAATCCTCTGTCCCAGTTTATACTGGGGCCACCTGGTTGGACTGGGGAGTCCTGCAGAGGGATCCTCTTCTACAAGATCCTTTTTTGGTCAGACTACAAGAAGGCAACCAGTCTCTAGCTGGCGTCCACTGCCTGGCTTGTAGAGGGTGCCTAGAGGTTCTTGCCAGCCTTGAATGAAACTATGACTTCATTCCATCTGTGTTGCTGAATTAATGTAAAATGTGCTCACTTTAACCTCTTGTGGTTAGAAGCTTTTATGCCTTTCAGGAATTGTGGTAAATTTTCTGTTGTGCCAACTGTGTTTTGTTGTAGGCTGAAGGAATACAGGGTAAGGGTACATTGGGCAAAGCAGTGTTTCTTCTGTTGGGTGCACTGCAAGTTGTTGAATTTTTTATTTGACAGCCAAAGGAAGATACCAAGTGTGGGTTTGGTGCAGTATTTACATTGTGAAATTAGTTTAGAACAGCTTGATTGTTTTTTCTTACTAACTGGAAAAGGAAAAAAATAAAACCACCAACCCTGAAACAATTTGTCATATTTCTAAACGCTGAAAGAAGAGCAAGGAAAAGGCCAAATCAAATTAATAAAAACAAGTCTAGAGAAGGTACTGCTTTCCTTAAATAGATTTGAATCTCTAATCAGAAGCTATGTTCTGCTGCAGGGGCTGATGCTTCATCTTTATACCACAAGTAGAGCTGTAATGTTAAGATATTGCTGGTAGGGAGAGTAACTTTCAATACCTCTCGAGTCTTCCATCAAAAATTAGGTAATCAGGAGAGCAGAGATGGGGCATCAGGGTTTTTCTTCCTCATTTGCTAGGAGAGGTCAAAAAAAATAGCCAGTCTATTGCTCATGGTCTCTCTGGCTGATGTAGTGTTCTGCAGAAGGTTGGATGGGCTTTGAGACACATCCTGCCCCTGCCACAAAGTGTGGAGAAGAAAGGCAGTGCTAAACTGCTCCTAAAACTGAGCACACAGCTCTGCTCTGAGCTGGTGAGGGCTCTGGGGTGGCTTTGGCAGACACTAATCATAGAGAATTGCATGCATGATAATGATGTTTTAAAAAGGTCTTGCTGCAAAGTTTAACCTCTGGGAAGGGCACACTTTGGATGGTTCTGCTTCCTTTTCAGAAGAAGGCTGAACCCCTGCCAGCTAGCTCTGTGTGGTGCAGTGTGCATAGGTTTTCTGACATTCTCCTGCTGTATTTGGACACAAGGCTTGAGCCTGTGCTTGATGCATCTTGGAGGCCGAGGCTGTGCCCCTCCATTTGTAGCCTCTCATCATTCATCCATTCGGACAGAGGCAGAAGCCCCCAGGGAGGCAAAGCTTTGACAAACTAATGTTTGTCTGTGGGGCTCTCAAGGTGTTTTGCTGACTGTGCAGTCATCTCTAGGTCTTTGGCAGTGAGCAAGTTTCACTCCTGAAGGTGACAGTCATCCATGCCAGAGATCCTCTTCCTCACTTAACAGACACCTGTAAGTTTGCTGTCCTTGAAGAAACACAGACTGGACTATCACTTTGAGAGGTGCTTCTGGGTTGTCAAACTGGGGCTTAGTATTAGCAGTGTGTTTCTATAGCTGAGAGATTCTGTCTGCTTTTGTCATTTTCATGCAAGCTCTGCTTTGCAAGGCACCAATGTCCTCCTGGAGAAAATGGCATCATCTATCAGCAGGGAAGCTCTGTCTGTGAGCTCTAATATTCACCATTGAGTCCAGCAGTTCTTTGCACTGTACCTACTTCTGCCTTTTCTGTGACAAGTTCTTGGGAGGGGGGAAGGGGTCCTAGTGAGATTCATAAGTGGCCACACTGGATTTTGAGTTAGGGATTATGTGCCGGGGGAGACCTTGAGTGAGAAATATTGACTTGTCAAAATCAAAAATAATCTTCTGGCAGGAACACTCCATTTTTAGCAGGATCCAGGTTTTTGTTAAAACAGATGTTTAGACATTGTCAGCAGCATGATCAGTGGTGTGGTGGTTTGGGCATTTCCCTGGAAACCAGTTCAGATGAAGGACTTGAGTTGCAGACCTTTGCTGGGCTGCTGAGTCGTTCTGAAGGTTCCCTTTCCCGTGGAGAAGTCTGATGCCACCAGTGAGCTGCTCACTCAGTGCAGAGGGAGCTCACAGAGTAGCCTGGCAGCAGCACAGTACAAACAGCAAGGACAGTTTTGTGGCAGCATGAAGAAGAAACTTCTTTCCAAAGCTCCAAGGCTTTTGCAGAAGCAGCAGCCCAGTTCTGTCTGCTGTCTTTTTATGTGGTCCCCCAGCTCACTGGACAGTCTGTAGCTGTCAACTCCTGCAGAGCCCCAACTTCCCATCAGCAGAGATAGAACAGGGTGTGAAGTGCTCAGGATTGGCTCTGACAGCCCTTCGTGGGGAATGGAAAATGCAGACTGGTTTCACAGTTGACAAGGAGATGATTATTTATGTTTCTTAGAAAACAACTCAGAATCTTTTTAATCTTTTTTTTTTTTTTTTTACCATTATGGATGACTTTCTGTGCATTTTCACATCATTCTTTTTGAATCATGACAAACTGAGATTAAACAGCAAACAGCCCCTGAGATCTGTCATCTTTTCCCCTGATTTACATAGGCTGGTACCCATCAATTATGGAGGCAGCTACCACATACTGCGACTGAAAAGTACTTTACTTGTGGTGCAGTTTAGTGAATTGCAGCTGCAGGAGTTAGTGATGCCATCCCATAAAACTGCTCAACATTTTCAGGGTGCTAAGGCATGAGGGAAAGCTGATAATTTTTGATTTGTTTTTACCAAGAACCCTTGAGTTTTTATGCTGGATTGTCTCCTTTCTCACTTCTCTACCACGTTCTAATGTCAGAAGAACAAAAATTCACCTCCTGTAACAGGAGGATGTAATAGGAAAAGGATGGAAACTTTCCATCTTGCTCTGGTGCTCTGAACACTTCAGCATCTGTAATACAACTATTTCTCCATAAATAATCCATGTAATTTTGGGCACCCCTTTTTTGTCTCAACTGCCTCCCTCTCCTGTAAGGGTAAGTTTTAGAAACATGCTATAAAAAAAAGGAGGCTTAATTTTGCTCCACTGCAAAGCCTCCTTATTTATGGCTGCTATTAGTTTATTTCCTTTCATATTCCTTGAGGAGGATGGAGGAAGGTGGTAATGTATCATCTCCCAAAGTGAGACTGTGAGGATGTGCATATGGCCAGATTTATCCAAGTGTTTTGTTCTCAGTAGTGTAGGCACATTCACATGCAACCCTCTGTACTTTACCTCCCCTTGCAGTGCAGAGAGACGTTTTTAGTGCACAAAGCTGGATTCTGCACTCCTGTTCCTCACAGAACATTGTCTTTGCTCTTCCCTTATTTCTCATCTTCTCAAAGTAGTCCATAGTGGGGGTGTCCAAAGCAGCAAGGTCTTGGTCACCCTCATGGCTACGTTTCCCATCAGCTTAGCAGGTCTGGCAGTCAATTATTTGAACAGTTGTAAGGCTCTGGTGTTTGCCTGTGTTCTGCTGGGTCTTGATGAAGACCGAAACGTTTTGAGTTTTGGTATTGCTTGAGAGCATCTTTCCTCATCATGCAAGTGCCAGGCTGGAACGAGATGCCCCCCTGAGGACCATGGCTTCTCACAGGCCAAAGTAGCAGTGGGAACAGCACTGTAAAGGGGCAGCAGAAAATCCCTGTATTGTATTTCCCTGGGGGAAATTAATGTTACTACCTCCTACAGACTAATTTTTTTCCCCCACTGAGAATTTCTGCAGCTCTAATAGCAGTAAGGACATCAGTTTGCAGCTGTGGAAGGAAGAGATGTGTTTTAAAATTATTTATCTGCCTACCACTTTCTCAAAGAAAGAGAACAGTTCCTTCTAATATTTTTTTTAATAAAATATTTTTCTTTTTTGATGTTTGCCTTCTGCACTCTGATGGCCACAGTTACAGACCTCAGTGGTTGCAAGGATTGTGTTTTCTAAACGGAGTACTTAAAATCATAAAGGATAAATATATGAAACCTGGGAACAATATCAATTATCCTCCCTTCTCTAGAAAGATTTTTTGTTTTATTACATTTTGAATTACAATTCCTCTAACAAAGTCTGAAACATAAATATCCACTCAAGTGCAGAAAGGGCCCAAAGAGTCATTAAGTTTGCCACGACTGTTTCTGCCAATAAGTAGTCCTTGAGTAAGCACAATTGGTGCTGTAAACAAAGCCATAGTATCTCAAAGGGTGATGCTGATATGTGTACACATTCATACCTGTTCTGTAACCAACTCCTTTCCTGCTTCACATCCTCCAGGTTCATTGGCTTTCTTTCCTGGGTCTTTCAGGCATGACACACTTCTGTATGTGTGGTAAGATTCAAAAGCTTCAAATCCATAAAATCAATCCACTTGGTGATCTTCTGCTCAATAACACCTAAGAGTTTATATCTTGTTCAGCTTTGTGATGGATCATGATTTGGCTTTACAGCCATTTGCCAGCCTGGCAGGCAGAGAGGTAAATCTCTTGCCCTCTGGGAGCCTCCAGCCTGGCAGCACCTCTGTGTCACACTCAGAAACCCACAGCAAGGGGATGGTTATGACCGCTCTGGGAAGGGACTGACGCTCTCAGTTCCAGCAGCTCCCAAGGCTGCCCTGTACTGCAGCTGCCTTTTGAGATGGGGGTATAAAGGTCTGGTAGTGACTAGTGAGGGAAGTAGTAGCAGGGTTTTCTTTACAATAAGCTTGCCAAACGTTTTGGTTTCATCACACTTCTGGCAGCGAGAGAGACATTAATTAGCACTTTTATGGCATAATAGTCTATAAGCTTAAAATGTCAGTGTGAGCACATTTGTAGGTTAGGTTGAACTGTTAGAGCTTTCCCAGGCATTATCTGTATATGTATTGTTTCTTTATTGGCAATATTAGATCATGGTTGGAGGGCTATACATCTCTTCTGCTTTCATTTGTCCCCTACCACCAGAAAAATGTAGATATCGCAGTGTCCTGCCAGCTGTCAGTAGTCAAAGACAGCTTCTCTTTTTGAGTCTCTTACATAATATGGAGGAGTGGAGGATACAAAGGTTCCATCAGCATGCTTTTCTATGACTTACTTTGTATTTATTATTTTTCCAAGAAGGGAAACTTCCATGCCTATAATGAGGAAAAAAGAGGTAGGCTATGAAACATCCTTCTTAATGGCAGCAGTGAAAGTGTTCTGTGATTTGGGATGTTAGAGCAAGTCTCCTGGGAAATGGATTAGTAGGCCAGGAGAGGGTATTGTGATCAAAGTGCATAGTAAATTAATTTACCTCACACTCCTGCAATTTATCACACAGATATCACCTCCACACATGAAAAGATACATGAGTATGGATGCAATACTGCTTGAGTGCTTATATCTTATTCCAGAACTTTAAATAATTCAACACTACTGCTTTAACCTTATTGAAATATTAAAACCCTGCAATCCCTCAGATTTGCTTTTGTTACAAGTGTAACATTACATTCTTGTGTCATTATGACACCAGGTCATAATTGCAGCCCAGATAGGTCTTTGGCCATTTCAGTGGAAAAGTAAAACTGGTTTTGACTGGTAGGCTGCTAAGCAATTTCATCATGAACAAGGAGACACCTTGTAAAGGAAGAGGAATTACAGATTCACTTACATCAGGAGCCCTTTAAAAAAGAACTTTCATTTGCTCACCCTTGCAACTTTTGGCTTGCAGTCATTTCCCATCCATGTAGCAGTTCTGAGTGATTTTTTTCAAGTTGCAGGAGTTAGGCTTTGCAATTAGACTTGGCTGGTAAACAGTTCATTAAAAATACCTACTTCAAAGCTAGATGAAACAAGTCTGTCAGAGGTTTTGATGGAGAAAGGAACAAAGTAAAGATCCATCTATTGTTGAAGGGCCTCTAGGTTGGGTGGTAGTGGTGCAGTGAAGTTGAGCACATGAAATGCACAGTTATGTTCTGACCTGAATTAGGGGGGGTTAAGAGTTTTCCTTTGCTGCTTGTGGTCCAGATTCTCTGATGAGGCTTCTCTGTGCCTTTGACTAAAAACTCCCTTGTTCCTGAGCAACAGCTTCCCATCAAGACTGCTGACAAGTGGGTCTCCTTCTCAGAAAGTTCCAGCTGCACAGAGTGTGTGTGATCAGATGACAAAAAGGATGCCTCAGAAAGAAGTCTCAGTTAGCTATAGTCACTGTGCTTAATTCAAGAAAGCCGAACTGGTACCTGCAGCTCATGGAGCTGGTGATCAGGGCATTGCAGAGGAGAGGCTCTGCTCCTCCTGCTGTCCCACATCCTCTTTTAAAGCATTGCTTGGCTCCTCTGCAGAGCCACCAGCTCCTTTTAGCTGGAATCCCTTTATTGCTTGGTTCCTCTAATTAATTACTTATCTGCAGGTCTTTTAAAATTCAGTAATTGGTGTATGTAGCTGCCTGTTTCCCCTAAAGTCTGAAACCATTTTATGTACATCTTATCTAAGTGTACAATCAGCTAAATTAATCCTAATTACAATTTCTGAGGCTCTCATGAATTCTTCATTTTGTGAAGAGAGAAAAGTTTTCTTGACAGTTATTTATGGTTAGAGGTCATGAATATCATTGTATTAACCTTTTTTGATTACCAGAACCTGATAACTCTTCCTAAGCATTTTTTGTTTCATTAATTTACTTTTACTGATAGATCTNACTGCTCTTGCTGCAGCCCAGCACACAGTTGCTGTCTGGGCTGCACTCACACTGCAGCCTCATCTGGAGCTTTTCATCACCCCACACCCCCAGGGCCTGTTCCTCAGGGCTACTCTCAACCATTCCCCACCCAGCCTGGAGTTGTGCTTGCACATGCATTCTGCTGTAATAAATCACCTGCTAATAAAACTATGTCTTTCTAAATCAGTTTACACTCATTTGTGACTCTGTTTGTTGTTCTTAGGCTCCCATTGGAGGAAAAACGAGTAGCTGAAAATACTTAGGGAAAATTCAAATACCCCTCCCCAAGTACTCAGTTATTTTAGTTTACTTCACATTTCTGTAGTAAAATACTACATGTTTTAATAGTGACATGAGTGGGGTTGACCAACCTTTGAACACTGGTATTGGCCTTTTAAAGGGTAGAATTTTTAGTGTTTCTGGGATTTTTTTTTCTGTTGCAATTGTAGGGGTCAGAGCCTTTATCTTCACTATGAAAATACACCAATGATCATGGTGGATATACTAAGGGTGCTCTTGACATCTGGCAGTGAAGTCACATCAGCCTAGGCTATCATAGCGTGGCCATGCAGAGCAAGACACGTTCAGTCACCTCTGATCAGCTGTAGGAACGTATGCAGGAGAGCAAACTAAACTATGAGACTGGCAGTGCTTCTGAAAGCTCATTGAATGGTGAGGTGGTACAAACATTGGAATCCAGACTCTAAAGCTGGCAAAAAAAAGTGATGGAAGAAGTTGCTACTCTCACAGGAAAGAAGGAAATCTTTCCAGAACAGGCAGCTGGCGCTCAGCTGAGTTTTCATCATAGTGTTACTCCAGCAGAACATAGGCACCAAGTGAGCCCACACTGATGCACTGGCATTTTATCAGCACTGCCCAGAACACTTGGGGCAGTAGATGAGTCTGTTCTAGGGTTATATAAAGACACATTTTGAACCTCTTACAAAATGAGTTTCATTGATTTGCACTGGAAGGGATTTCAGATCATAGAATGGTAGTGTTGGAAGGGCCCTCAAGGATCATCCAGTTCCAACCCCCTGCCATAGGCAGGGACACCTCCCACTAGCACAGGTCACTCAAGGCCTCGTCCAACCTGGCCTTGAACACCTCCAGGGAGGGAGCAGCCACAACCTCCCTGGGCAACCTGTGCCAGTGTCTCACCACCCTCACTGCAAACAACTTCCTCTTAACATCCAGCCTAAATCTCCCCTCTGCCAGTTCAAACTCATTGCCCCTTGTCCTGGCATTACAAGCCCTTGTAAATGGTTAATCAAGGAGCTTGATCTTAACCACTGTGAAATTAATTTCTTGCACTGAGGTAGAAAATTCATCATGACAACTTTTGGTCAGGCCCACAGGAGTGAGTGGTATATAACTAGGTCTGCAGGTGACAAAAGTGTTTGGGTATTCAAAAGTGGGGGGGAAAAAAAAGTGGAGGAATCTTACAGAAGGGGAGGTCAAAGTTACAAAACCGCTTTGCAGTGTGCTATTCTAATCACAGGTCAGCAGTGTGCTGGGGTTCAAGCATTGGATTAGAGGCTTAGGTGGTTATTAAATCATATGTAGATATTCAGCTAGGTGTTTTATTTTTATCTTATAACCCTCATTTTAACAGTATAATCTTGCTATTTGCCTCTTAACTTCATGTCTCTGGTGCAAATCCTAGTCATCCCTGCANCCTGTGCTGGGGGCTCCAGAACTGTACACAGGACTCCAGATGTCTGCATCTCTGATGTCCATGACATCTGGCTTTTATGCATACATAGCTGGAATAGAAATATTCTCTTATCATAGCTACAGCAGGATTCATTATTGTATCAAATCTCAGTTTGTAGTGTTTTCCACTATGAGTAATTGCATCCTGTCCATAACATGAGTGTCCTCTCTAGCTCCTCAGCTTGTGTCATCCTGACCACCCGATGCTGCCTAGGTCATTTAAGGTGCTGCTATTCAAGTTTATATGTGTAGCCAGAAGTCTTGTTAAGGCTCTTATCTCATGCCTTCATTATTTCCACCTTCATTTGTCTGTTCTTCACAAGTTTAGCTATGCTGTACTAGTGTCTATGTGAAACAATGAGGCAAAGACTGTCCTTAGCCTGTACCTCATTTCCCCTCTGCCCTGGTATCCCCTTTGCTATAGCATTGATTGGGAACTATTTGTTTTGATATTTTTTAATAGCCTTTTAGGTCTATTCCTAGCAGACTCATTTCCTGTTTATTGTTGTACATGCTTTCATGTGTCTCTCACACTGTGCAGGTTTTCATGTTATTCATTCACATAGTACTTTATGTACTCTTTCAAAGCACTGATCCACTTCAGTGTCAGCTGGGATGCTGGATTAGATGTAGCAATTGGTCTGATACTCTATAAGACTGTCTCTGTAAAAGCAGAATGAAAGACTTTCTTTAGATAGTCTGTCTTCAAAGATCTGTGCTTAGGACAACAGATAAATTGTTCTTAAACTCAGGCAACAATGTTTGATCTACAAAGACATCTCCTGGTTTAGAGACATTGTAGTGGTTCTGGGAGTTACACACTCCCCCACCCNAGAAATGAAGCTTTTTATTCACAGCTTATCACAAGATACAAGCAGACATTTACAACAAAATACAGATATTTACATCTACATACAGAAATACACAAGTTAAAAGTAATACAGGAACACAATACCCCTCCCAGAAGCCAGAGTCCCCAGGAGGGGCTCCCAACCACCCTTCCACCTTCTTTCCACCCCCATCTCTTATCCCAGAATCTGCCTTATGTGCAAGGTGAGTTGGAAGGATCAGCAAGGGAGGTTAGAAGCAGAGTGATTAGTTGGGTTACACAGATCCAGCTAGAAGCAGTCAATACAGCAGAAGCAGAGACACCAACTGCATTATCTATGTTTGTGTCCTTGCTTTATACGTCTCAGCAAGCCTATGTGTTGAATAGACATCACCAGTGTTTGCTTTTCACAGCCTATGATCTAATTTCTCTCATTAAAATATTCCAATTAGCCTCAAACCAGCACAGACACAAATGGGGGGTTGTAGTTACTGAGATTTTCAGCCATGGGTTTCAGGCACCTGGTTTAAATGCTGGCTGCATAAGCATTTAATTTCCACAGGTCTTAGTCCTCTGAATATCCTCCTCATAAAAGGAAGATTTGGGGCATATCCACATGATGTAAAGGAAAACAGATATCCTAGTTGGAGTTTGTGGAGCCCACATAGCTGAACCAGGACATATTAGCTCCAACTGATTGCTGTGTTCCTTTGGTACCCAGCTTCCCTAGATGGGCTGGCTTCTGTGTTGCTGCAGCTCCACATATACATTGCTTGCAAATCTACCTTCTGCACTTGGTTCTTCAGGGTGCACTAGTTTGAAGCCATTAGTTTAGGTGTCTTAAGACCAAATCTTGGTGTTTTAATGTTTATGAAAGATTATCTTAATTGCACAAGTGTTTGTGCTGTATGTTTCTCAGATTTTGTTAGTAAACCAGCAAATACCAACAACAATTCCAAAAAGGGGTAGCTAAAACATAATATTGATTGAATCATTTATGCATGTGCACATGCATAATATAGAGACCCCCTGGTTTATTAATCTGAAGCAAACTGTGCGGCTCTGAAAGAAGGAAGATGTCGTTAAAGTGAAGTATATGTGCATAGCCAGGCTATTGCCTTACAGACTGCAGTGATAAACCTGAGGCTTAGGAACTCCTGAAAATATCCCCTGTAGAGAAGTGTATGCATTTGTTTGTAATAACTCAGGGACTTAGAACAGGATTTCTGCTGGCGTTTGTAGCCTGTGACCTGGCAGCAGTCAGCGAGCAACTTGATTAGCATCTAAACCCAACACTGGGGCCTCAAGGGTGACCTTCAGTAGAGGGGAGCAATCAGACACTTTTAATTTCCTAATTACTGAGTGGAGCTAATGGATGCACGGCGACATCAATTCCACAAAGAACTATTCCTGTTTCTCTTGGGCTCCTCAGACTCCTTTGTTTATATTGATTGTATCTCTGCCCTGAAAAATGTATAGGCTGTGTGAAAGAAAGCTGTTTTGGCTCGAGGTGCTGTGAGATCAACACTGCCGTCCTCTACATAGTGATTTAAATGTGGTATTCTGGAAAGCAGGCAAGGTGTTGTAGCTCATCTCCACCGAGTTGCTAGTTATCAGTAACCTGGCTTTAAGGAAATAAGTGTCCAAACACAAATACAGGTAGGGCAAGGAGTACCTCGAGGGCAGCCTCGAGAAGAAGGACATGGAGCGTGTGTGGATGGAAAACTCAACGTGAGCCGGCAGTGTGCTCGCAGCCCAGGAGGCCAACAGTGTGCTGGGCTGCATCAAAAGCAGTGTGACCAGCGGGACACAGGAGGGGACTCTCCCCCTCTGCTTTGCTTCACCTGGAGTACTGCATCCACTTCTGGTGCCCCGAGCATAAGAGGGATGTGGAACTGCTGAAGCAGGTGCGAAGGAGGGCCATGGAGATGAGCAGAGGGCTGGAGAACCTCCCCCGTGGGGACAGGCTGTGTGAGTTGGGGTTATTCAGCCTGGAGAGAGGAAGGCTCCAGTGAGACCTTATAGTGGCCTTCCAGTACCTGAAGTGGGGGCCTACAAGAAAGCTGGAAAGGGACTTTTTACAAGGGCTTGTAGTGGTGGGACAAGGGGGAATGGATTTAAGCTCAAGAAGGACAGATTTAGACTGGATTGTAGGGAGAAATTCTTTCCAGTGAAGAGTGGCGAAACACTGGCACAGGTTGCCTGGGGAGGTTGTGAATGCTCCCTCTCTGGAGGTGTTCAAGGCCAAGCTGGATGAAGCCTTGAGTGACCTGGTCTAGTGGCAGGTGTCCTTGCCCATGGCGAGGGGATCAGAACTAGATAATCTTCAAGGTCCCTTCCAACCTAAACTATTCTATGAGTCGAGGGGTTTGGATTGTTCCAGACAATAGTATACACAATACCATTAGTAATACTACACACAGCTCTCTAGAAGGGAGAAGTTAATGTTTTTAACTGTTTGCGGGTGCTCACTGCTTCAGTAACTCAGCTACTAGTTCATACACTTTGTAAGCATGCTCATGAAGTATTTCTTACTCACTGAGGACTGCTTAAATAAATGAAGTCACTTAGGTCTCTGCTGTGGAGCAGGCAGGTTCCGAGTTTCAGACCTTGCTGCCAGCCAGTGCTATGGGTCACTGACCTTATGCTGGGTTCAGAGGCCACACAAGAAATTATTTCCTTTGCATCACAGGCTCCTGCTTTCACCTCTCTGACTTTCCTGAACCTCTTGGTAGCACAGTTCAAGCTTGTGTAATGACCTAGAACTAAGTAATTACCGTGGCTAAAAGTACATACATTTAATGGAATGAAATGTTAGTAAGTGTGCCACATAGTAATTAGACCACTTCAAAAATTGCCCATCTAAATCAGTTTAGTATGTAATGTATTTTAATGCTTTTCACTAGCTTTGCATTGTGACCATGGTCTTTCCATGTCATCTGTTGTTTTCTATGCTATCCAGTCTTCCTCCCCTCTATTTGTTCCTAATGGAACACTTTGCTTAGTGCCCTTGATTCCCTTCTGTCTTTTTGCTGGTGTCTCTCCTGTTTTCCTCACTTTGCCTTTGTAAGGTGGAGATCTTCAATTTTAACCTTTTTTTTTTTTTTAGTATGATTTAATGATATTTCTTCTCTACTATTTTCTTCTAAGTTATTATTTTTCTATCTCTCAAACCCAGATTGTGGCCGAACTATGGTTTTGGGTTTTTTTCAACCTAATATTGTTTGTTTTCTTAGAGAAGGTACATCTGACTGTTATGACTTGAAATTGCATCTGTTCTGTTAACTCTTGTATAATTAAATCTTCCCCCCATCTTAAAAAAAAAAAGGCGAAAAAAAAAAAAAAAAGCAAAAGCGACTATAAAAAAGTAATCAATTGAAATGCACTTAACAAATGGAAATAACAATTTAATGTTGTCCTTCAGAGAGAAGCAGGGGGAGTTAGAGCTGGTATTCCCTCCAGAGCTGCGATGCTGTTTTTCTTTGATAATACCAACAAAGTGGAAGCAGCTTGGGCACATTTGTGTGGGGAGGTGTAAAAGTTGTGGGAGTGTGGAAATAGCAAAATAAATTTCTCTTCATCCCACTACAGTGTGTCATTGCAGCTGTTTATTTCAGTAGTTGTTCCACATAAAATACTGAAGCAGAGCCAGCTTCCCCGCTGCCTCACGCTGGCTGTGCTCTATGGGTGTTTTCAGGTGAGCAGCAGTAAGAGGCAACAAGTTGGAGTGCTGCCTGTGTTGCTACCTGTGCCTTGGGCTAGATGCAGGTCCTGCTGCTTCATCCGTTGACAGAACAACGCTGCCAGGAATTGTGTCTGTAAAGGGAGGAAAAAATGCAAAGCCCTCCAAAGGGAGGCTTGAGGTTGAAGAATGCTCTTGCCTCACAGATTTGGAAACCAATGTGTGAAAGCTCCTGGACAAAGCTGAATGCNTCCCCAGGGCAGCTCACAGCTGGTGTCCTTGCCCTTCAGGTGAACCTTCATGCAGGCTGTGAAACTTTTCAGTTCACAATTAGCACAGGTTGGATTGCTCATGTGTCCATTTAATACAAAGTATTCCCCTACACCAATGTCCTGTAGTTTTCCCCATATCCCCATTCCTGAAGGGAGCAGTGGGACAAATGCTGAGGATTCCCCTGGTTTCCAGCTTCCTTCTGCCTCTCCCCAAGGCTGTGCCATAGTGAGGCACTGCTGTTGAAACAAGAGGTGCCTCGGAGTGCTGCTGCTGCCTGTAGGCAGGGTGAGCTGTGGTACACACCCAACGAGCCTGCATCCCTGTCTGTGCAGGGCTGTGTCTTTGGGCTCCGATATAAATCCAAGCCATTAACTCTTCCCCAGGCCTCCTATGGCACCTCTTGCATTGGAAAGAAACTTCACCTTCCATTCTCATCGTACCTGGTCAGAGACAAACTTTTAGCTGGGGCATGACTCTGAGTAGAAAGGGGAGAAGAGGCTCTGGGATGCTAAATACAGATTCTTTGTATTTATTAAAATATAATAACTATGAAACTTAAGTAGGAAAATAACTGTTGCAAATGCAGTTTTTTCTTCTAAAGTTCAGCGGCTGCTAAATGAGATTCTGGTGCTCCTATACTTAGAAATGCTTAACATAAATTATGACCTAATTAACATTTGCATGGCAATCTAGACTTCCTACAGCTTATTCTGCTAATTAAGACATGACAAATGATCAGGAATTAATATTTCATTGAAACATAACTTGTCCAAAAAGCCCATTAATGTTGCAGAGAACATTTCCTTTCCTCATAGCGTTACACATGAGGAGTGTTCTGTTACATTTAAGACTATTGTATAATTCTTGTAATTAAAATTATTTGTTGTTAGAAAAATGGCTGTAATAAGGATGGCTGCAGGTGTTTCAAATTTTTCTCAGGTCTCCTTAAAAATAAGTGAATAGATGTGGTGACATGATCAGCTGGGCTGCTTGGGGTTTGGGGTGGTTTGGCTGACAGAGGCGATCATTTGTCTGTACTCTGAGTTGGTGGGCCCACACCTGAGTGTCAGGTTCAGTTTTGGGCATCTCACTACAGGAAAGACATTGAGGTGCTGGAGTGTGTCCAGAGAAGAGCAACTGAAGTGGCGAAGGGCTTAGGGAACAAGGAGGAGTGGCTGAGGGAGCTGGGGCTGTTCTACGTGGAGAAAGGCAGAGACCTTAGCACTCTGCACAGCTACCTGAAGGGAGGCTGTCATGAGGTGGGTGTTGGTCTCTTCTCCCAAGTAACTGGTGAGAGAACAAGAGAGAATGGCCTCAGGTTGCAGCAGGGAAGGTTTAGGCTGGACATCAGGAATTTTTTTTTCACAGAAAGGGTTGTCAGGTGTTGGAAGAGGCTGCACAAGGATGTGCTTGAGTCACCATCCCTGTGTGTTTAAAAACTATGTAGGTGTGGTACTTCAGGAAATGGCTTAGTAGTGGACTTGATAGAGTAGGGTTATTGAGTTATTAGACTCAGTGATTTTGAAAGTCTTTTCCAACCTGAATGATTCTATGATTCTGTAATACCTCTTCAAACAGTCAGGTTGACACAGCTTGAAACAAGAAGCAAGTGCAAACCCCGTGTGCTGTTCACCTGCTTTTGTTTGTTTGTAATGAGATAGGACTGCAGAGCGATATCTCTTCTGTGGAACACAGCATTAGCAGCAGATCTGCAGGTTAGCTCCAAGCAGCCCACTGTCAGCAGAGAGCACAGCTAAGTGGCGTGCAGAAAGAGCAGCCTGGATCCTTAGCTCCTGTTGCTGCATTCAGTCTGTTTCACATTTACCCCTTTCAAATGCTGCAAAAGCTCTTTGTGCTTATCAGTGGTGCCATGGGCCCAGCTGTCCAGCACCCCCAAGCAGCACCTGGGTCCTTGTGCTTGCCTCTCCTGGGTAGATGGGTTGTGTCTTTGCAGGACACAGAGGTCTGAGCACTCAGAGGCTCTCATCAAGTTTGTAGATGACACC